>AWOL01S0217683.1:0-12317 GCA_000715115.1 Nicotiana otophora
TGGTCGACGCGGTTGTTGGTTTGGGCCTTGGAAGTTATTTATTTGCCCTTGAAAATTGTTCACATATTGCACTTCCTCCTCTTGCTCATTATAAGAATCATCTTGATCAAAACCGCCATCATGTTGCACATAGTTCTCCACTCTAGTTTGCACTTGTGGACCCTTAGTCCTCTTCTTGATCACCAAAACATTCACTCCATCCATAACATGAACTTGCTTAGGGGATTGCACTTGATTTATTTGAGCCTTTGTTAGTTGAGTCATAGTAGTGGTCAATTCGGAAATGGCTTGCCCATGATCATGCAATTCTTTGTGGAGGTGGATTATATTCGGATCACCTTGTGGGACATTGGCCCGGGATCGCCAAGCCGATGACGTTTCCGCCATCTCATCTAAGATTTCACACGCCTCCGCATAAGGTGTAGTCATAAAGTTCCCACCGGCTAGTTGATTCACTACACATTGGTTGGTTGTGTTAATCCCATGATAAAAGGTTTGTTGCAATATGTTTTCTGTCATATCATTGTTGGGACATTCCTTAACTATTGTTCTATAGCGCTCCCATATTTCGTGTAGTGGTTCATTCGGCTCTTGTTTGCATGCCAAGATATCATCTCAAAGAGTAGCCATGTGCCTGGGAAATAAAAACTTAGCAATGAACTTGGCCGCCAACGCATCCCAAGTGTGAATTGAATGGTTCGGCAATCGTTCCAACCAATCTAAAGCTTTCCCCCATAGAGAGAAGGGAAAAAGCCTTATCCTCAATGCATCCTCGAAAACATTAGTTTGCTTGCTCCCCCAACATGTATCCACAAAGCCTTTCAAATGTTTGTAAGCATTTGGAGTTGGAGCACCGGTAAAGAAACCCCGTTTTCTCAAGAAAAGTAAGCATCACATTGGTGATTCGAAAGTTGCCCGCCCTAATACGAGGAGAGACTATTGCACTAGCATAACCTTCGTTGGGCAATATCCGGTGTAGAGCTGCTTGTGGTGGATGTGGTGGAGGTGGGGGTGGAACAAGCACATTATCTTGCGGTCCACGGCCTCTTCATTGTGGCACTTGAGGTATCTCATCAAAGCCATATTTCTGAGCTCGTTGTTTGCCATGATTGTACCTAAGATTTCTGAAACACATTAATAACATGGAAGGGAAAGAATATATTCCAAAGGCACACTCAAATAGCTAATACCGTTTTAACTCCCCAGCAACGATGCCAAAAATTGATCCACTTCCAATCCACACTCAACAATGAGTGGAAGAGGTTGTTGGAAGAATAGTACCCAACTATGAGTCGGGGTTGATTTCCTCAGCGAGCTAACAATGGGTATTATAGTGTATACTTGATGCGTGAAGATGAAACAACTTAAATACACTTCAAATCACGTTGGTTTTGCAAATTACTTCTATAAACTACACTATCAATGCTCAATTAGAGAAATGAAACTCGAAACTAACTAATTGTTTTTGTTGTTTTCAAATAGGTAAAAATCCTAGGGATGTAAACTTCGCCTAGGTGTTCGCCTAATGGGTTAGTTACATTAACACTTGTTTTATTGACTGGGGTGCCTTATAGCTCTCAACTCGAAGTTACCCACTCAATACCTCTCGGTAATAGAGTGATTTTTCCCAATTTGGCTTTCTCAAGCCCAAATAGGTATCAAGCTAAATAGTTGATATGAGCTCAAGTCGGGTTTTCCCTATCTCTAGTTCAAACCCTTTAATTAGGCTAGTCAAATCCTTAACTAGCCCAATTTCTTGTTAGCTAAGTTTTCCTAGACTAGGTCTCTTTCTCAAGTAAAGAACAAGTCAAAAAGGCATGAATCAATGTTTGCAATCATTAATTCTAAAATTAAAGCATGAACAAGGCTAAATAACAAACACCCAATCATAAACAAACATTAAATTAACTACCCATAAGGTTTACACACTAGGGTTGGGTTACAACCCTAGTAACTATCTAGCTACACATAGTAGAAAATGAACAAAACAAAGAAGAAATACTAATTAAAGCCATAATATAAAATTAAAATGATAAACTATGATGTTTTTCTACCAAATAATCACAAATTTCCAAAAATGGTAAACTACAACGGCTACAACTAAGAAAACTTCAAAATGTGACCTAAAAGGTGATTCCCTTCTATTTATAGTGGCCCAAAATTCACTGACAAAAATACCCTTCGGGAGGTTCTACGGCCGCACCTCACTTCAGGCAAGGCTTCAGTCTTGGTCATTTTGCACACTCTCTGAACTTTTTGAACTCTTGTCAGTACGACCATGTTCTGCGGCCACACATATTGTGTGCGGTACGCACTTCCGATTCAATTACTTCTGGGTTTCTACATCAGATTTGCGGCCGCAAAGAGAATTCTGCGGTCCGCATTTGCTACTGCGGACCGCACTTCTGGTCTGCTACGCCCCTTCTTGCCTTGTGAGTCAGAACACTCCTTTTTGAGTTGGATTTCTTCATTTAAGCCCATATCTCCAACATTTCTGCAATTTGTATACTTTCACTAGTTTTGGGAACATAAATCAATACTTTCGGACTAAAACAAAAGTAAAAAGGTAGTAATAAGTGGTTAAAATCCACACTTATCAGTTATGAGTTTCTGTATGTCTCTTTCATCGTTGGTAGTGTACGAAGGTTCAGAACAAGGTTTTAGTATTATGAGGTTTGTTACCGATGTCGGGGTTGGTTATCAAGCAGTTATTGCAGTCGGAAGTTATTGCTATGAGTATTTGAGTTATGTGGTATATCATGTGATTATGTCTTGAGATATGGTTATGGATTGATACAGCTTGTTCAGAGTTATACGGTTCATAGATGCAAGAATCGGGTCATATAATGAGTTCCAGATGTTGGGGATTTAGGTTTTAAGGTTTATGGACTAAGATTGAAGTAAGGATCCTCTGTTAGGTGGTGGTGTCGAGCTTATATAAATTGGGGTGACGTGGGATCACCCATGGTTATGTGTATGGTGAGGGTATATGGCAATTTGATGTCTTTGGAAAGACTCTTGGCACGTTGGAGGATGAACATATGTTTAAGTAGGGGAGAATGTAACAACCCGACCGGTTATTTTGAGCTTTAGTATTTCATTCGGTAGTTTGAGACTTTGAGTAGCTTCATATTATGTATTATAACCTGTGTGTATGGTTGGTTTTAGTTTTCGAGCGGTTCAGGATTGATTTGGAAGGTTGATTCTTGTTTTAGAAGCTTTAAGTTAGAAGAGTTGATCAAGGTTTGACTTTTGGGTAAATGGACTCGGGATCGGGTTTTAATCATTCCAACAAGTTGGTATGATAATTTTGGACATGTCCACAAAGTTTGGTTAAATTCCGATGAGTTTTGGATAAGTTTGGTTTGTATGGTAATTGTTTTCGGTTTCGACGTCGATTTGAGCATAAAGGTTACCATATTGAGCAAACGGCCTTTGATTCGTGTTTCGACTAAACCATTATATCCGTATCATAATTTTGGAACCATAGCAACTAAAATCATCAAGTTTCAATATCGTATGATGAATTTATGGTCATTTTACTAAGAATTGGGTTGCTAGTTTTTTCAGATTAATTATGAAATTGCCACTGAATTCGTATTTAAAAATCTGTACTATTTTCAAATATTAAAACCAACATATCTCCTTTATTATAATGTCAAATGGAGTGATTAAAATGCCTAACTTAACTGGAGTTTTACGAGGAATCCATTGGAGGCATCAAAAGTGATTTTCAGGATAGTTTGACACAAGAAACGTGGCAGAACAACTAGGTGTTTTTGGTTATTAATGTTGTTGGAGTTTTTCTCATCTTGAAAGTTAGGGATTGGGAGAATTTAAAGATGTTCTTCAAGTTTCTTCCATGGGGTAAGTTCTAAACCATAACTTAAGTATTTCCCTTTGATTCATTCCCTTCGTTTAAGCAAAATCCATGATTTTAATTGAAAACCCATTTAATTCTTTAGATCAATACCTAGAGTTATGTCCTAAATTTTAAAAATTAAAAATGAGTTAGAGGCATTTATTTTCAGATTCTGTTTGGGGTTTTGTTCTCCTATTTAGCGGAATAATATACTCGAATTTGGCAAGTTTTGGAGGAGTATTTCGGGAGTTATGGGACCCAACTAGTGTGGGTTGGACTCTTGGGTTATGAACACCCAAGGGCAATATTTTGGCAAATTGGTTGTGCTATCGGACTCCGTTGAGTCGATTTTTATTCGTGTGAGCTTGTACTGGTTCGTGCTTAGCTAGGGTATGCTTGGATTCGGAATCCAAGGCGATCTTGGTGTTGACTTTCTGGGGAAAATATAAAGATCATAGCTTTATTTATTGTAATTGGTTTCTCTTGTATTGTTTGATATTATTAAGTCATTTTTTGTTAGATTTGAGCCGCGTGGAGGCGAATTTTAGGGGAAAAACTATTTCGGAGGGTTGAGTTGGCCTATTTGAGTTAAGTTCTTGCCTAACTTTGTGTGGGGGAAACTATCCCTTAGGCTTTGGGTTGATTATGTTATTTGTGATATGTGAAAGCCGTGTACGCAAGGTGACAAGTGGGTACACGGGCTACATGTAGTATTTGACTGATTTAGATTAGCTAGACTCTTTCCATGCCTTTAATTGAATTGTCATTAACATGTTATATCTCTCATTGTTAATCTACTCTTACCTGCTCTATATGACGTTGGTAGCACTTGTTCTACCTCTTACTTGTTATTTTGCTCTTATATGTTTTAGTTGAAGTTATTGCCTTCCTTATTGTCTTGTTACTTCTTAATTGTTGAATCATAGCTAATTGAATTTTTTATTTCGTGGAATATCATCTTGTTGAGTTATTGGTGTTGAAGTTGTAAAAGTCGTTAACACATTGAGGCGAAGTTGTTAATTGTTGAGATACCTTTCCTTGTTGAGCATTCTCATTCATTTTGTTATTGTTGAAATTCTTGTAAATATTGTGATTGAGCCATGGGATATTTATTATGGAAATATTGGTTTTGTTGACTTTGTGGCAAGTTGTGGCATATGGGCTTGTGTTACGAGTTGTGATTGTATTGTAATATTGATACGCATGTGGAGGTATAAGTCTAGGGATTGATATGCATGCGCTAAGATAAGGTGGGCTTGATACGCGGGTTTCTAGTAGGGAAACTACTTGAAGCCACGCGGTGAGATAAGATGGGGGTAAAACGTGTGTAGCTAGTTCGAGAAAAAATAATTTTTAAAACTAAATGTAAGGCTCATGCGGTGATATAAGGAAAGATTGTGATTGAAATTATGAAATATGAATACGATGTGGTACATCGGTTGTGATTTTCATTGTACATTCCATGTTGGAACAACTTGTTGATTTGAACGGTCATTGTTCTTCCTTCAATCATTCATCTGCATTTTGATTGTATTTGGTTATTCGTTGTTATCTTGGAGTTAGAACGATCGTGGATTCTTGTGTGAGTCATGCATTCTACGTGATTTGTTATGTGCTTTAACATGCCAATTTGTGCCTCCGTTATAACTTGGTGAATTGACTGTCAATATGAATTTAATTGCGTTGAGTTGCTATATCACATTCTGTTGAGTTGTTGGCAACATAATGGTTTAAATAAAAGAATTATTAACATTCTTTATTCTATGTGCCTCTTAAGATAGAACTTGTTATCTCACTCGGTGCCTTATTATTCTAAATGGTTATCGCACTTTCACTATAATTGGGTTCTCAAATTATACTAATAACTCTGTTAGATATTTAATTTACTTAAAATTGTTATCATATTTTTCTTTAACAAATTCTATATTTAATTCGTTAATTTAACTTATGTTTTTCTTTGTTTAGAAATGATACTTTTACTCAATTTTATTGATTTCTAAACTAAACCCAACTTATATTCTGTTTCGTACAAATTGTATATTGTTTTACTTTACTTGATTTCTAAAATAAACTCATTATTTCATTTGACACCTTACTTTATTCAATATTGTTATTATATTTTATGGTATTTAAATATATCTTTCGTTCATCTAAATTAATATTTATCATGGTAGCAAAGTACATGGTAGCACGTGGGCTTTGCCGTGCGAAAGTGATTGTTATTGTGGGCACGAGGTGCCATACGTGTAAGATTTAGAAATTGTGGTCCATGACTTGTGGTTTATGAGGTGTGGTGCCTAGGGATAATTCTTGTTGTAAGTCCATGCATTGGGAGCGATTTGATTTTTTGAGTTGTCATCCGTTTTTCCTTATTTGAGTTCATTTACATCTCATCGTTATTCTGATTATGTTGTTTCTTTATTACTCGTTTACTACTTGCTGCCATTTATGTTTCTATTACTTCATTGTTGATTGTAAATCAATAATTTTTCTGTCGTTGGTCTTACATTGATATTTTTTCCATTGTTAGCTTATGTATATGTTAAACATGTTTCTATGTCTAGTAGGTGTCTTGACCTGACCTCGTCACTACTCTACCAAGGTTAGGCTTTATACTTACTGGATACCGTTGTGGTGTACTCATGCTATATTTTTGTATATTTTTGTGCAAATCCAGGTATTCTAATTGTGTTATTGAGAGATGCATCTACGCGGCGGGAGACTTCAAGATATACCTGCTTGACGTTCGCAGGCCTCGGAGTCACCATCTTACTTTATTATGCTACTATTAAATTATAATTCAAAACAATATTGTGTTTAAGAATTCTACTATGTTTTAGTAGTGCTTATGACTTCGGACTACTGGTTTTGGGAAACGTATAACTATTGGTCGCTTTTGGCTATGTATGTCAATTAATGATTTATGATAAATGATTAAATAGTTCAATTCTGTTATTAAATCAGCATGTGTTAGGCTTACCTATTCTTAGAGACTAGGTGTCATCGCGACATTCTAAGGTGGGAAATCGGGATCGTGACAATAACTGGGAACTTCGAGCTGAAACAGTACATGGTGCAGCTGATTCAATCCACAAGGCAATTTGTGAGTTTGTCAAATGAAGACCTGCAAAGGCACATATAGAATGTTTTGGAAATTACGGATACATACAACTATCCGAACGTCTCCAAGGACTATGTTAGACTGACTTTGTTTCCCTTTTCTCTATTGGGGGGAAGTAAAGGAATGGTTGAACAAAGAGCCATCAAACTCAATCCGCACATGGGATGATCTAGCACGGAAATTTCTTATCAAATTCTTTCCCACAAAGAAAACAAAGTCACTGAGAAGCCAAATTCTGGGGTTTCAACAATAAATGGCCAGACTCTGCGTCAAGCCTAGGAGAGATATAAAAAGCTACTCAAAGATTGTCCGCACCACTATCAAACTGATGAAGTATTGGGACATACTTTTGTGGATGGGTTGGACGAGACGTCCAAATTGACTTTAGACTCAACTTGTGGAGGTAGTTGTATGCAAAAGCCATACATTGAGATTCAGACTCTACTAAATAATTTCACTACAAACGATCATAACTGGCAAGGTGAGAGTGAACCAAGAAGAATGATAAGACAACAGGTAGTAGGTACACTCGAGCAGGATGAGATGTCTGTCATGCGAGCAGAGATTGCTAAACTGACCAACCAAGTGGCTAAGATGGCAACAGGGCAAGGGCATCAGATGCAACAAATGCAAGGGATGGACATATGTTGTGAAATTTGTGGAGATGGTCACATGAGTGACCAATGTTCGGTGAATTCAGAATCTATTTATGATGTGGGCCAGTAGGGTAGAGGTCCAATGAACCAAAATTCACAATATGAAAACACTTATAATCCTAACTGGAGGAACCACCTGAACTTCTCATGTGGTGAAAATCAGACTACTCAAAATTAATACATACCCTAAGGAAACTATAATCAGCCCCAAAAGCCACCCCAACAGGTAGAAGAAAGCACCAATGATATGTTGGAAAAGTTATTAATTGACAACCAGCAACTTCGAGCAGACAACCTGTAACTGAGGACTGATTTTTGAAATATAGAGAGGCAGCTTGGGCAGTTGGCTGCTCATTAAAATAACCGGCCTGCAGGGGACCTTCCAAGTGATACAGAGAATACTCCTCAAGTAAATGTTGTAACTTTGAGGAATGAAAGAGAATTGGAAGAAGTACCGAAAAGAAAGAAAGAAAAAGTCACTCCTGAAGGCGAACTGGTTCCTACAGTTATGGTGGAAACTGAGAAAGAAACTGAGGAAAATGAAAAGACTCCAATTGTAAGACCACCCCCTCCTTCCCATAGAGATTGAAAAAGAAAAGTGATGACAGAATGTTCAACAAAATTCTTGATATTTTGAGCCAAATCCAACTGAATCTCCCATTAGTTGATGTGTTACGTAACATTCCAAAATATGCCGAGTACATCAAGGATATTGTGGCTAATAAAAGAAGAATGACAGAGTTTAAAACAGTAGCACTTACTGAAGAGTGCACATCACAAATTCAAATGAAGTTGCCCCAAAAGTTGAAGGATCCTGGGAGTTTCACCATCCATATTCGAATTGATGAGGCAGATGTAGGATGACACTTAGTGATTTAGGGGCTAGTATAAATTTGATGCCCCTGTCAATTTTCAGTCAGTTGGGGTTGGGGGCCCCAAGGCCCACCATTGTCATGCTACAACTTGATGATAGATCTATTGTCCATCTCGAGGGGGTGATAGAAGATGTGCTACTACAGATTGGGCAATTTATTCTTCTAGTGGATTTCATTATATTGGACTATGAAGCCGATGAACACATCCCCATCATCTTGGAATGAACTCTCTTAGCCACCGCTGATGCTGTGATAAAAGTACGTAAAGAAAAAATTATTCTCCAGGTTGATAATGTAGAAGCAATCTTTAATGTGTACAAGGCAATTCAGCTTCCAAGTCACTATGAGGATCTAGCTATGATCTCGGTGGTTGAAAAAGAAGAAGAAAAAAATGACATGGGTGCATATCTAGATGACTCTCTAGAGAAAGAACTTATATTGTTCGACAACGTTGACTTGGATGATGAGGTTAAGGAGATGGTGCATCATCTAGATGCATGTTCTTACATCAAAGGAATGATCAATTTCGAGCCTCTAGATAGACCGACTGGCCCACCACCCAAGTCGTCCATCAAAGAAGTGATTGCGTCCATATGCACACCTCAAAGGAGGTATGAAATGGTCGTTTGCAATCATAGAAACCCAACTAAGAGTCGGGGCCGAATCCGCAGGGAGCTAAGATGGTAGTTAGGGGTATATATTTAAATGTGCATGATTGAATTATCTAAATTGCACTTCCACAAAAAGATTAGTTTTCTATTTGTAATTTTATTCCATTGATTGCAAAATAAAGAAAGAAGACTAGAGATAATTGTTTTTGAGTTTTTTCCAAATTGATAAAGAGCCTAGGGTTGTGACCATTACCTGGGTGTTTGCCGAATGAGATAAAGACTTTAATGCTTGTTCTATTGATTGGGGTGTATTATAGCCATAAACTCTAAATTACCCACTCAATACCTCTCGGTCAGAGAGGGATTTTGTCCAATTTGGCTTTCTCAAAACCAAATGGGTTTCACACAAAATAGTCAATAAAATCTCAAGTCGGGTTAATACTATCTCTAGGTTGAACCATTTAATTGGGTTAATCAATCTCTTGATCGACCCAATTCCTTGTTAGCTAAGTTATCCTAGACTAGGTCTCTCTTTCTCAAGTAGAGACTAAGTCAAATAGACATGAATTAATATTTGCAACCATTAATTTCACAATTAAAGTATGAACTAAGCTAAATAATAAACACTCAATCATAAACAAGCACTAAATTAGATACCCATAAGGTTTACACAGTAGGGTTGGGTCACAACCCTAGTAAACAACTAGCTACTCATACTTGGGTTTGAAGAAAATAGAGAAGAAAGACTAATTAAACTCATAATGAAAGCTTAAAATGATTTAAACTATTGTAAAATATACCAAAGCAAAGTAAACTTCCAAAAATGGCAAAGCAAAACAGCTATAGTAATTGCAGAGGTTCAAACTTGACCTAATTTTGTGAAACTCGTCTATTTATACAAGGCTTAAAATCTCATACAAAAATACCCCTCGGGAGGTTCTGCGGCCGCACAATTCCATGTACGGTCCGCAGATTTCTTCATCTGACAGGAGCTGGAGTTTTGTGGCCGCATAATTCTGAATTACGACCGCAAAGCAACTTTTCTGCGATCCGCATATTTAGAACTGCGGCCGCAAGACAATCTTCTGCGGTCCGCAATGTTAGGGTTGCGGCCGCACAAATATTGTACGGTCCGCAATTCACTGAAGTTCTGGACTTGGTAATTTGCATACTCTCTGATCTTGACTTCTAGCCCAGCTTTTGCAGCCGCACAATTTATGTGTGGTCCATAATTTGCACAATTGCCTGTAGATTCTTTCTTCTTTGCTTGCGACCGCAGATGGAATTCTGCGATCCACAATTTCTTCTGCGGACCGCATATTTTGTGCTTCTGTGCCCTTTATTTCCTTGTGCTTAGACTGCTCCTTTTTAGTCGAATTTTATCTCGGGAGCCCAACTTCCACCATTCCTGTAATTTTACACAATTTCATTAGTTTCGGGCACAGAATTCAATGTTTTTAGACTAAAACAAAAGTTAAAAGGTGCTAATAAGTAGTCAAAATTCTCACTTATCAAGAAGCTCCCAAATTGGAGCTCAACCTCTTACCCTCTAACCTTCATTATGCTTATTTGAGTGCTAATGAAACTTTACATGTTGTTGTATCTTCTAAGTTGTCTATTTTGTAGGAGGAAAAAAATGCTTCGCGTGCTTAGAGAGCACCAGCGTGCGATTAGATGGACCATGGCTGACATTTGTGGAATTATCCCATTATTTTGGATGCATAAAATTCTCATGGAAGATGGGTACAAACCAAGTATGGAACACCAGCGCCGCTTGAATCCATTCATGAAGGAAGTGGTAAGAAAGGAAGTTATAAAGTGTCTAGATGCAGGTATTATCTTTCCCATCTCTTACAGCAAGTAGGTAAGTCCAGTATACTGTATGCCTAAGAAGGGTCAAATGACGACGGTAATAAATGAGAATAATGAATTAATTCTAACTAGAACTGTCACCGGTTGGAGAATTAGATATACTACTGAAAATTAAATAATGCTACTAGAAAGGATCACTTCCCCCGTCCCTTCATTGATCAGATGTTAGATGGGTTGGCCAGACAAGACTATTATTATTTTCATGATGGATATTCCAACTATAATCAAATATCAATTGCACTAGAGGACCAAGAGAATACCACCTTCACGTATCCTTATGGCACGTATGCTTTTGAGCGAATACCATTTGGGTTGTGCAATGCACATGCGACTTTTCAAAGGTGCATGATGGCAATCTTCACTGATATGGTAGAAAAATTTGTTGAAGTGTTTATGGATGATTTTTCGGTCTTTGGACCATGTTTTGATGAAGGCTTAACGAATTTGAGTAAAGTACTTGCCATGTGTGAAAAGACAAACTTCGTGCTGAGTTGGGAGAAATGTCATTTATGGTACGAGAAGGAATTGTACTCGGACACAAAGTGTCCAAAGATAGGTTGGAGGTGGACAAGGAAAAAGTGGGAGCAATTGACAAACTTGCACCTCCAATCTATGTCAAAGGAGTTAGAAGCTTTCTGGGTCATGCAGCTTTCTATTGCAGATTCATTTAAGATTTCTCTAAGATTTTCGCTCCCTTGTGCAGGTTGCTTGAGAAGGACACATCTTTCAAGTTTGATTAGCATTTCTTGAAGGCATATGAGGAGCTTAAAAAGAGATTGGTGATTTCACCAATTATCACTGCCCTGGACTGGGGTGAGCCTTTTGAGTTGATGTGTGATGCCACTGACACGACAATCGGGGCCGTACTGGGCCAGAGAAAAAACAAAGTGTTTCACTCAATTTACTATGCTATCAAAACTTTAAATCTAGCACAGATAAATTACGCGATTACAGAAAAAGAGTTACTAGTTGTAGTATGGGCATTTGACAAATTTAGGGCCTACGTGGTGGGAACTAAAGTCATCGTCTACACAGACCATGCAGCCATCAGGTATTTGTTTGAGAAAAAGGATGCTAAGACAAGAGCAATTCAATGGGTTCTTCTTTTGCAGGAATTTAATATGGAAATCAGAGATCAAAAGAGGACTGAAAATCAAGTAGTCGATCACTTGTCGCACTTGAAAACTCGCGTATATGTTGATGAAGAGGGCGAGATTTTAGGTAAACTTTCCTGATGAGCAATTGTTAGCCATCACATCAAGCGCGACCCCATGGTATGCTAACTATGTGAACTTTATTGTAAGTGGGGTGACTCCTTCA
>AWOL01S0217731.1:0-18018 GCA_000715115.1 Nicotiana otophora
AATGAAAGTTGCAGACCTTTGAATTATCTTTCCCACAATATATTGTGGAGCCCAAAAAGAGTGCTAGATTTTACTAGACACTGCGCAATATGCCTGCTCGATTCTTCGTTCATTCTTAACTATCATTCGTTGATCCCCGAACACGATTCCAGCTTAATTCCTTGGGCGTTTACTCAGACTTCAAAGTTCCAAATCACTTGAATTCATTCAATAACATCTATAGAGCTCAGAATCACTCCTATAAGGCATAAAACACATAATTAGTGCAAAGCACTAGCGATTAAAGCTCAAACTCAACTAAAGTGCAGTAAATTGGAATGTAATAATCGACTAAAATGTGATATTATAGCCTATCATCAATGAGATATTGGAGGGTACTGAGGCTTGGTTCTCACATTTTGGTTCTCTAACTTAAAAAATCAAATTGAGTAGACTTTCGGTCAATGAAGTTATCTACATGTCTGCCGACATGTGCTTTCTGTTTTTGATGGGTCTTCGGAGTATTCAGTCTTATGCTCCATACCGGGTTCTACGCTAGTTAGGAAGGTATCAAATGGTCCCTCACTATGAGGATCTGAGTACACATGCTGTTGAACTACGCTTGAGGGCTGCATTTGCAGAAGAAAAGGTTCGCCAAATTTGGCATTAATGTAGGTTTCTGGAGCGACAGACTCAGGTACTGGATTTATCATCTGGGGAGGTAGAGTCTAACTACACTGCATGGTATGGTAAGAGAGCTTGTGTCGATCAAGAGCCGGAACGGCCCGCCAAAAGGCCTCATGTCCAACAATTCATAAATGGGGCACAAGAACAGTGGGTCTGGTTAGCCAAAGAAAAAGAGTACAAGGCCACCATCAGCAAGTTAGAGAATCAAGTCAGAACCATTAAATTTGAAAGTTGTTTGCAAGCTGTTGAAGATGAGGGAGAAAAAAAAGGTTAGCCCAAGAAAATGAAGCCCTCCGAGCTCAACTCCTAGAAATGAGAATAGCCACTGAAATGCCTGTAAGAAGTGAAAGGGAAGAAAGAGTCATGGGCAATTTGAGGCAAAAAGTGCATGACTATGCAGCCGATCTAAGAAAGGCTGAGAAAGATTTAGCAATAGCTCAGGCAAGGATGGTCCAGTTGGGAAAACATGCAGAAGAACATACAAGGTTAGCCCGCCAAGCAAAGCACAGTTAAGACAGTGAAGTCGCAGGTATAAGGAAAGAGTTGGCCACTCTCGAAAACGAAATGGGTCAGCAGGTAAAAGTCTTTAAGACGGAGAGAGAACACTTCTATGCATTGATTAACAAATTGGAAGAGAGTGTGCAGAAGCTGTGAAACCGGAACGATAAGGCCATGCAAGTAGTGGAAGCCTGAGAACTGCAAATCGGACGATTACTCCAAGAGAAGAGTGCTATTAAACATAGAATCAAATAAATAGCTGACTACACTGCGATGAAATACAATGAGTGTGAGAATATGACTAGAGCTATGCTCTTTGCTTCAGTGATGTCTTTTGCTCGCTAGGTCATGGCCAACTTAGAGTTCCTTCAGGATGAGCTTGCAAGACCATGCCAAGACTGACTTCTATGTTCTTAGTTGTTCAGTCATCGAGTTCGTATCTTACTGTCTCCCGCATCGAGTATGTTTGTCCTTTCGTCCATTTTGAGTTTGTTGTTATGTTACTTCGAGTATGTATGCTTTTCTATTTAAGTTAGTTGTAGATGTATTCAAGTCCTTGTAATGAAATTCCCAAAAAGATTTTAGTAATGAAATATTAAAAAACCCCAAAATTGTATTTGCTTTCATTTTGCATTTATTTTCCTGAACTACGTGATGGTTTAATTCATACGGCGTTATGATACGTAGACAATCCCCATCGGATGCGATCATATCCATAATTAATCTGAGCAAAAATAAAAATAAAAAGAGAGAAAACTAAGATAAAGTAAGGAAAGAAAAAGTGAGGAGTGACGAAACAAAAGGAAAAGAAAACGTGAAAGCTGGGATGAAGCACACAACCGTTCAAACCCATGGTAAAAGCGTTTAAGTGTTTAGGTGCATTGCATCCCAACGTGCGATTTCCTACATGTTAAAATGTTTCAAAACTAACAAGGTTGTTGTGCGTGCATTTTAGACAGGTTCTATTTCAGGTGGTTGGTTTTGTCGGTAATCTAGCTTCTCATCCCTATTTTACAAGATACAAAGGAAAGGTTCCATGTCCTCTCAAAGTAATCTCCACATTATCAATCCTGAGGATAGCCCGACACCGGATATTTCACAACCTGAATCAGCAACTGTCGAAGAAAATAAGATATTGCATCTTAGCATGATGGAAATGTGAGACGCCTGGTCTAATGGTAGGGAACCGCCAAGTGCAATTCCTGGATTTCCCGAATTGATTCCAAGAATGAGTGGAACCACCAACATCCCTATGACCAACCCATTTATCCCGTGCGGGTAACCTACAATATTGTCTAACATTACCGGCATACCTTCTGTGGTTCTCCCCTAGGCACCGTTCTTCGAGGCGCCTCCAACATTGTTCTCCGCACCATCAGTACCGCGGCACAACCAACTGAGCCCAGGCCATGTTTTGAACCCCCAACATTCACCTTCCAAGGTTTGCAATTTCAGCATGATATAACTCATGTCACTACGGACTCATACGCCCAACAACCACAGTATGAGTTTCCGATTGAAATAGAAAGAGCAGTTAAAAATCTTGAGCAGGAAGAAATGGCTCAGAAAATGAAAAGCTTGGAGAGAGCTTGAAGAACATGCAAGGCCTAAGTTGCCAAAAAGTGTCTCCTACTCAGAAAAGTACGACAGGCACAAAGACCCGATCGACCATTTAAATAGGTATTGCAATCAGCTGAGATGGGCTGGTGGAAAAGAAGAACTTCTGATGGCCTACTTCAGAGAAAGTATATTAGGAATCGCTTCCGAGTGATACATGGATCAAGAAATCACTCATTGGCACGTGTGGGATATTNTATCCTCCTAACTAGGTCTAAATATTAATTCAACTAGCCTCTTTCAATTACTAACAAGAATCAATAAATTCAACCAATAAGATAATGCAGAACATCACAAATTATGCCTCTTTCGATTACACAAACAAGTGAATATATATATGCAACAATAAAAACACCCACAACGATTCAATACATAACACTAGAGTTAATATCCACAAACATTTCTCAAAACACCAACTCCATCAATCCCTAAGGAAGAATTACTCCATGGATATGGAGAAATTCATCACAATTAATTTTAAGTCAAAGTAAAACATAAAACATCCAAACCCTTGTCTTGAGTGAGGATGAATGGTGAAATCCTTGTGCTCTTGCTTCTCCCTCTTCTCCTTAGCTTTCTTAGGTCTAAATTATGTCAAAAGTCCTCAAAATACCATTTTTCTATGTATATATACCATGTAGGGTCGGGCCCAAACAAATACACCTTTTCCTACGCGAAAAAGGACACTTTTCCGTAGTTGGATGTGCACGGCCGCTCACTTGGCCGCACACTTTTCACACTGCTCTGCCTCATATGAGCGGTCAGTGCGTGGCCGCGCACTTGCCTCGCACTTTTCCCCCTGTTCTGTTAGGAATTTGAATAAACGTAAAGAATGAAAGTTGCAGACCTTTGAATTATCTTTCCCACAATATATTGTGGAGCCCAAAAAGAGTGTTAGATTTTACTAGACACTGCGCAATATGCCTGCTCGATTCTTCGTTCGTTCTTAACTATCATTCGTTGATCCCCGAACACGATTCCAGCTTAATTCCTTGGGCTTTTACTCAGACTTCAAAGCTCCAAATCACTTGAATTCATTCCATAACATCTATAGAGCTCAGAATCACTCCTATAAGGCATAAAACACATAATTAGTGCAAAGCACTAGCGATTAAAGCTCAAACTAAACTAAAGTGCAGTAAATTGGAATGTAATAATCGACTAAAACGTGATATTATAGCCTATCATCAATGAGATATTGGAGGGTACTGAGGCTTGGTTCGCACATTTTGGTTCTCTAACTTAACAAATTAAATTGAGTAGACTTTCAGTTTACTTTCGGTCAATGAAGTTATCTACATGTCTGCCGACATGTGCTTTCTGTTTTTGATGGGTCTTCGGAGTATTCAGTCTTATGCTCCATACCGGGTTCTACGCTAGTTAGGAAGGTATCAAATGGTCCCTCACTATGAGGATCTGAGTACACATGCTGTTGAACTACGCCCGAGGGCTGCATTTGCAGAAGAAAAGGTTCGCCAAATTTGGCATTAATGTAGGTTTCTGGAGCGACAGACTCAGGTACTAGATTTATCATCTGGGGAGGTAGAGTCTAACTACACTGCATGGTATGGTAAGAGAGCTTGTGCCGATCAAGAGCCGGAACGGCCCGCCAAAAGGCCTCATGTCCAACAATTCATAAATGGGGCACAAGAACAATGGGTCTGGTTAGCCAAAGAAAAAGAGTACAAGGCCACCATCAGCAAGTTAGAGAATCAGGTCAGAACCATTAAATTTGAAAGTTATTTGCAAGCTGTTGAAGATGAGGGAGAAAAAAAAGGTTAGCCCAAGAAAATGAAGCCCTCCGAGCTCAACTCCTAGAAATGAGAATAGCCACTGAAATGCCTGTAAGAAGTGAAAGGGAAGAAAGAGTCATGGGCAATTTGAGGCAAAAAGTGCATGACTATGCAGCCGATCTAAGAAAGGCTGAGAAAGATTTAGCAATAGCTCAGGCAAGGATGGTCCAGTTGGGAAAACATGCAGAAGAACATACAAGGTTAGCCCGCCAAGCAAAGCAAAGTTAAGACAGAGAAGTCGCAGGTATAAGGAAAGAGTTGGCCACTCTCGAAAACGAAATGGGTCAGCAGGTAAAAGTCTTTAAGACGGAGAGAGAACACTTCTATGCATTGATTAACAAATTGGAAGAGAGTGTGCAGAAGCTTTGAAACCGGAACGATAAGGCCATGCAAGTAGTGGAAGCCTGAGAACTGCAAATCGGACGATTGCTCCAAGAGAAGAGTGCTATTAAACATAGAATCAAATAAATAGCTGACTACACTGCGATGAAATACAATGAGTGTGAGAATATGACTAGAGCTATGCTCTTTGCTTCAGTGATGTCTTTTGCTCGCTAGGTCATGGCCAACTTAAAGTTCCTTCAGGATGAGCTTGCAAGACCATACCAAGACCGACTTCTATGTTCTTAGTTGTTCAGTCATCGAGTTTGTATCTTACTGTCTCCCGCATCGAGTCTGTTTGTCCTTTCGTCCATTTTGAGTTTGTTGTTATGTTACTTCGAGTATGTATGCTTTTCTATTTAAGTTAGTTGTAGATGTATTCAAGTCCTTGTAATGAAATTCCCAAAAAGATTTTAGTAATGAAATATTAAAAAACCCCAAAATTTTATTTGCTTTCATTTTGCATTTATTTTCCTGAACTACGTGATGGTTTAATTCATGCGGCGTCATGATACGTAGACAATCCCCATCGGATGCGATCATATCCATAATTAATCTGAGCAAAAATAAAAATAAAAAGAGAGAAAACTAAGATAAAGTAAGGAAAGAAAAAGTGAGGAGTGACGAAACAAAAGGAAAAGAAAACGTGAAAGCTGGGATGAAGCACACAACCGTTCAAACCCATGGTAAAAGCGTTTAAGTGTTTAGGTGCATTGCATCCCAACGTGCGATTTCCTACATGTTAAAATGTTTCAAAACTAACAAGGTTGTTGTGCGTGCATTTTAGACAGGTTCTATTTCAGGTGGTTGGTTTTGTCGGTAATCTAGCTTCTCATCCCTATTTTACAAGATACAAAGGAAAGGTTCCATGTCCTCTCAAAGTAATCTCCACATTATCAATCCTGAGGATAGCCCGACACCGGATATTTCACAACCTGAATCAGCAACTGTCGAAGAAAATAAGATATTGCATCTTAGCATGATGGAAATGTGAGACGCCTGGTCTAATGGTAGGGAACCGCCAAGTGCAATTCCTGGATTTCCCGAATTGATTCCAAGAATGAGTGGAACCACCAACATCCCTATGACCAACCCATTTATCCCGTGCGGGTAACCTACAATATTGTCTAACATTACCGGCATACCTTCTGTGGTTCTCCCCTAGGCACCGTTCTTCGAGGCGCCTCCAACATTGTTCTCCGCACCATCAGTACCGCGGCACAACCAACTGAGCCCAGGCCATGTTTTGAACCCCCAACATTCACCTTCCAAGGTCTGCAATTTCAGCATGATATAACTCATGTCACTACGGACTCATACGTCCAACAACCACAGTATGAGTTTCCGATTGAACCAGAAAGAGCAGTTAAAAATCTTGAGCAGGAAGAAATGGCTCAGAAAATGAAAAGCTTGGAGCAGAGCTTGAAGAACATGCAAGGCCTAAGTTGCCAAAAAGTGTCTCCTACTCAGAAAAGTACGACAGGCACAAAGACCCGATCGACCATTTAAATAGGTATTGCAATCAGCTGAGATGGGATGGTGGAAAAGAAGAACTTCTGATGGCCTACTTCAGAGAAAGTATATTAGGAATCGCTTCCGAGTGATACATGGATCAAGAAATCACTCATTGGCACGTGTGGGATATTTTGGCCCGAGATTGTGTTTGACAATTTCAGTATAATATAGACATCACTCCCGACAAAAACTCTTTGTCCAATTTGAAAAAGAAATCATTTTAAAGTTTTCGTGAATATACTGTCAAATGGCGCGAGCAAGCTGCTAGGGTAAAACCTCTAATGGATGAAGCATAAATGGTTACGGTCTTCCTAGAGGCCCAAGAGGCGGATTACTTCCAAAATATGATATCCGCTACGGGTAAGCCGTTAACTTAGGATATCAAGATTGGGGAGATGGTTGAAAATGATTTGAAAACAGGACGGATATTGAGTCAAGCCGCCGTGAAAGCTACATCACAAGCCATTCAGAATAGCTCAGGGGCTTTGGCTAATCGCAAAAAGAGAGAAGAGGGAGCCATGATGGCTTCGAGCTCAAGGGGGCCTCGCTGATCATTCAACCATTCTTATGTGCCACCACGATCCCCAAAAAAACTATTACCCGCATCAAGATGCTATTTATGCCGTGGCATCTCTTTACTATGTGATGATGAATGCATAACCCGACACACGGCCCCATCAAAACTACAACCGAACCTGAGCTCCACCTCCCAGATATAACCATCCTTACCAAGATCTATATAATCCTCTCCTACCACAAAATACACACCAACATAATCCATGCCCCCGAGAGCCCCCCATAAGAAAATATTTCACCCCCATTGGTGAAAGCTACTCCAGTTTGCTCCAGAAATTAATCCAACTGGATCTATTGCAACTTGTGGCTCCCAATCAGCAAACTCCTGAGTCTCCAACATACAGGGTCAATACCAAATATGCGTATCATTCATGAGTGGAAGTCCATGATACAAAAGATTGCTGGACCCTGATGTGACCGATACAAAAGGCCAAATGTGAGTCGAAGGCCTGATCGAAGCAAAAAGAATTGTGTTGAGGGATGAGGAGATCCCCAATGTGACAGATAAATCATTACTTACTCACAATAATGGGCCAGTCATCGGTATGATTTATGATAACAAAGAGTTTGATCCGATATTGAAGCCCATCCTTGCCATCGCCAATTCAGAGGCAAGATTTAGCGGCAAAACCGGCCAAAACCGAAAACAAAGTAGCTCCGATTCCTCATACCGTTGAGACAAAATTTGGACTGGCACCTGCCAAGAATGTGGTTCTTTATGTTCCTAAGGCCCCGAAAAAAGACAACAACTTGTGCTCAACACTCGAAAGAAGTTCGATGAAAGGAAAGCTACATTGAATAAGCTAAGGTTATATGTATCAAAGGGGACATACGTGGCGTAGGGGCCGGAAATTTCACCAAGGCTGAATGTGCCCTTGGTTATCAGTCCCGCACCACAGAATCCCATGAAAGATCCTACTATAGTCCCATGCAACTACAACATAACTATGGTTACTTACAAGGGGAAAGAAATTATGGGGGAAGTGAATGAGATGAATCGGTCTGGGAGGTACTATACCCCGAATGAGCTAAGTAAGTCCAAATAGAACAGGAACAAACAAATGCCACCCAAGAAGCCCGTGAGTAATTAATAGGCAGAGGAGTTCTTTAAGAAGATGAAAACTTTAGAATACTCGATAGTCGACCAACTCTGGAAGAAACCCTCCCAAGTTTCACTCCTATCTCTATTGCTGAGTTCAGATGAACACCAAAAAGTGCTACTCAAAACATTGAATGAAGTGTATGTCCCAGTTAAAATTACTGTTGAACAATTGGAAAGGATAGCCGAAAGATTTTTTGAGGTCAACAAGATCTCATTCAACCTCGATGATTTTCCCGCAGAGGGAGCTGCCCACAACAAATCGCTCCACTTGACTATAAAATATGAGGGCTATTATGTGAAAAGGGTGATACTAGATGGCAGTTTTGGAGTAGATATTTGTCCTCTTTCTACTCTCAGAGAATGGAAATTGGAACAGAAAGAATTCGGGCCAACAATGTCTACGTGCAAGCTTTTGATGGGGTCAAGAGAGGTAGAATACGAGAAATTGATCAGATCTTAACTATTGGCCCCGTGGACTTTGAGGTGACCTTCCAAGTCTTGTACATGGAAACCTCGTACACTTCTCTCCTAGGTAGACCATGGATTCATGCAGCCGGAGCCTTTCCTTCCACTCTTCACCAAATTGTCATGTTTGAGTATGATAATCAAGAGATCGTTGTCCATGGAGAAGATGAGCAATCTATCTACCGGGACGCTTAAGTCCCGTGTATTGAAGGTAGGGAAGGTAGTGAGCATATTGTGTATCAAGCTTTAGAAATTGTGGTCTCTGACCAATTTAAACAAGGGGCCCCACTACCTCAACCTTGCTTGTCTAATGCTTCAATCATGGTCACCACCCAAATGATTAGAAATGGGTACAAGTCCCAAAAGGGGCTCGGAGTATCTCTGCAGAGCATTACTGGGCCCATTTCCCCAATCGTCAATAAGAAGTCTTTTGGGTTGGGTTTCCGAGCTACAAAGGCCGACAGAACATGGGCTAACAAATGCAAAGAAAATAGGTAGATCTTATCCCAGCCCATTCCACATCTTGCTAGATCATTTGTCAAACAAAGCATGTGGAGGAAGAAGAATAGGCATTCACGACTGAAGAAATTGATGATATCTGCGGAGCCTTGAAACAAATGCTATATGAATTTCACATGGTCCAGCCAAGGGAAGGCACAAGCCGTGCCGAGGTGCAGTATATGAGACCGGATTTCAAGCTCCAGAACTCTGAGGATACCCCCTTCCCTGTAAGGTGGGAGTCCTGCAGGAGTCCTTGTAGTTTAGTTTTGCCATCTTTTCTGCATTACGAGTTATTTCATGGTGTAACTCGAATGTTTTACTCTATTGTCTTTTAAGTCTAATGTAAACCCTCATATCTTTCAATAACATGACATATTTGCAGACTTCATGCTCAGATCCTAAAATGATGTCTAACTTTGAAATAATGAATCAAGAGCCAGAATATGATGAAGATGAGGCTTTTAGGGAAATAAACCAAGAATTGGAACAATTTGAGAATAAGCCTAAGCCAAACTTAAATGAAACCGAGTCAATTAATTTGGGTAATTCAAAATAGCTCCGAGAAACTATGATAAGCATTCATGCTAATGAGAGAACTAGAGATGCAATGATCCAACTATTATTTGAATTCAAAGACGTGTTTGCATGGTCTTATGATGATATGCCAAGGCTGAGTGTTGATTTAGTGGTACATGAATTGCCTACCTATCCCGGTTACCCGCCCGTCCAACAGAAGCAAAGAAAGTTCAAAACTGATAGCAGTGATAAGATCAAGGAAGAAGTTACCAAAACACTGAAAGCTCGTATGATTGGATACACCATATGGTTGGCTAATGTGGTATCAGTTCCAAAAAAAGATAGGAAAAACCGAGTTTGTTTTGATTATCAGGATTTAATCAAGGCAAGTCCCAAGGACAACTTTCTATTGCCAAACATCCACTTTCTCATTGACAATTGTGCTAAACACTAGATACAGTCTTTCATGGATTGTTATGGTGGATATCACCAGGTTCTGATAGATGAAGAAGATGCAGAAAAGACTGCTTTTACCATACCTTGGGGCACTTCCTGTTACAGGGTCATGCCTTTTGGTCTGAAAAATATGGGGCACCCTACATGAGAGATGTGACTGGCATATTCCATGATATGAGGCATCAGGATATTGAGGTATATGTGGATGATGTGATCAGTATATCCAGAATGCAAGAAGACCATGTGTGAGATCTGAGAAAGTTCTTTGAGCGTCTGCGCAAGTATGACTGGAAATTGAACCCAGCTAAATGTGCATTCAAAGTTCTGTCTGTGAAGCTCCTTAGGTTTATAGTCAGTCAAAGGGGTATCGAATTAGATCCGACAAACATAAAGTTTATTCGGTATTTGCCATCTCCGAAGAGCAAGAAAGAGGTTATGAGTCTTCTACGGAGACTGAATTACATCAGCAGGTTTATCGTTAGCTTACCACCACTTGTGAACCCATATTTAAGCTGTTGAAGAAAGGCGCGGCAATCAAATGGACAGATGAGTGCCAAGAAGCTTTTGACAAAATCAAAGAATATCTGTCAAATCCGCCGGTTTTGGCTCCACTCGAGCCAAGAAGACCTTTGTTCTTGTATCTGACAGTTCTGAAAAATTCTTTTGGTTGTGTCTTGGGGCAACACGATGTAACCGGGAAAAGCAAACAAGCCATATATTTTCTGAGCAAGAAGTTCACCAGTTATAAAGCNGAAGCTAAGCACACCATATTGGAAAGAACTTGTTATACTCTAACTTGGGTTGCCCAAAAGCTCAAACATTACTTGCTGTCTTACACAACATATCTCATAACCAGGATGGATCCTTTGAAGTATATATTCCAAAAGCTAATGCCCACTGGAAGGTTAGCAAAATGGCAAATCCTACTTACCGAGTTTGACATTGCCTATGTCACTCGCACGGCGATGAAAGCTCAAGCCTTGGTGGATCATCTAGCTGAGAACCCGGTCGATGATAAATGCCAACCATTAAGCACTTACTTTTTGGACGAGGAAGTAAACTCGGTTGAAGTAATTCCAGAGAACACCAATGTCTGGAAAATGTTCTTTGATTGGGCTATAACCACAAAATGTGTAGGGATTGGGGAAATTCTGATCTTGCCCACAAGTCAACACTATCTGGCCACAACTCGTCTTTGGTTCTTCTGTACAAACAACACCACCGAGTATGAAGCCTGCATCATGAGCATGAACATGACAGTTGATCTGGATATACATGAATAACTATTCATGGGGTATTCTGTGTTAATCATTTGGCAAGCCCAAGGTGAATAGGAAACTTGGGACATCAAACCTATCCCGTACAGGCAACATGTGGAAGACCTCAGTAAACGGTTTAAGTCCATCAAGTTCAAGTATATTCCCCGATTTCACAATGAGCTAGCAGATGCACTAGCTACTTTGTCCTAAATGCTACGCTACCAAGGTAATGTTCATATTGATCCACTGGATATTCAGGTTCAAGAAAGGCATGGTTATTATAACGCAATTGAACTTGAGCTAGATGGTGAGCCATGGTATAATGATATCAAAAGATTAATAAAAAAAAGAATATCCCCAGAAGACCAGTGGAGATCAAAAGAGAACTATTAGAAGGCTTGAAAGCAGTTTCTTTATGAGTGGAGAGATCATGTACAAAAGAACTCCAGATCTAAATCTATTGAGGTGTGTGGATTCTCGAGAAGCTGAAAGGATCATGAACGAAGTGCATTCGGGAGTATGTGGGTCTCACATGAATGGGTATTTCTTTGCAAAGAAAATCCTCCGACCATGTTATTACTGGATGACCATGGAAAAATATTATTTCAGTTTCGTCTAGAAATGCCATCAGTGTCAGATACATAGTGACCTGATTCATGCACTGCTTCACAGTTACATCCTATGTTAGCACTATGGTCATTTGTTGCCTCGGGCATGGATGCTATTGGGCCAATAAAATCGAAAGCTTCAAATGGGCAGAGATTCATCTTGGTTGCCATTGATTATTTAACAAAGTGGGTTGAAGCAGTCACTTTCAAAGCCGTCACTAAGAAAGAAGTGGTGGACTTCGTGCATTCCAATATCATTTTGGTATTCCTAAAACTATCATAATGGACAATGCTGCAAATCTGAACAACCATTTGATGATGGAGGTATGCGAACAATTTAAAATTACTCATCATAATTCTACCCCCTATAGGCCCAAATCTAATGGTGTCGTTGAAGATACAAACAAGAAGATCAAGAACTTCCTCATGAAAATGGTTAAGGGTTCCAGACAATGGCATAAAAAGTTTCCTTTTGCATTATTGGGATACCGGACAACCATTCGCACATCGGTTGGGGCCACTCCCTACTTATTGGTTTATGGAACTGAAGCCATAATACCTACAGAAGTTGAGATTTCATCTCTTTGTATCATTGTTGAATCCGAGATGGAGGATGATGAATGGGTCAAAACCCGGTTGGAACAATTGACTATGATTGATAAAAAGTGAATGGCCACAGTTTGCCATGGGTAGTTGTACCAATAAAGAATGGCCCATGCCCATAACAAGAAAGTGTGGCCCAAAAAATTCGAAGTGAGGAACTCGTTCTGATACGTATTCTCCCGCATCATGAGGAAGCCAAAGGAAACTTTTCTCCAAATTGGAAAGGTCCATACATTATAACAAGAGTGCTGCCAAAGGGAGCGTTGTATTTGAGAGACGTCGAAGGAAATGTCCCTGAGACAGTTGTCAATGCAGATGCGGTCAAAAGGTATTATATTTGACCCTTTTTCACAGCTTTAACATGCTCCGATTGGGATGACGAAAGCCTTTTTCTCGCTACCCAAACACTATTAACCCTTTGAGCCTGTTCCTTTTCTCAGATTACGCTCTTTGGAACTTGGAGGTTATGTATGAAAAACAATAATGAAAAATGAAAAATGAAAGAAAACAAAAGAAAAGAAAATTAAAAAAAACAAAGTTAATTGAACTACGTTCGACTTGATTATGAAAGGATACATAGGCAGCCTCTCTCTGGGCTCCAGTCACACCAAAGCAAAAATCCACATTCCCCCAAAAGTTGAAACTGGGGAAGATATTACAATGGTTTGGCGATGGTTTCGCCTAAAAGGTTCCAAAGTTGTAATTCAATCCAAATTCTTCTTACCCAAATCATTTTCAAGTCCTTCTGATCAATCGTCAAAGATGTTCAAAATTGGAGGATACAGTTTATTGTATCTGTTACAACCAAAATGAGAAAAATAAAATGAGAGAGTCTTATTGGTGAAAACCCTCACGGGCACCGTAAAACTAAAATGAGAGAGTCTTGTAAGTGAAAACTTACAAAGAGCACTATAAGACGATGGTGAAAAGAGAAATGAGAGAGGTCAGCTGGTGAAAACCCACAAAGGGCTCCATTGATCGAAAAGAGGATCCTCACAACCATTGGCATCCAAACAGTACTGGGCAAAGTTTCTCGATTTCGAGGCAAAGGTTATGATGAATTTCTGATAGTCGAACGGTTAACACAGATCAGGCATCCAGTCCAAAAGGCATGTCATTTTCATTGAAGTCCGCATATACTCCAGATAAGTCCTACTTTCCTTTCCCCGAAAGGGATACTTCTAGTTTAAACACATTCTCCATTCTATTGTTTGTTTCTTTAATCTTTTTCGGTCTAACTTTGTTCCAAAAACTAAGACAAAGAAGAGATGGAAAGACTAATTTATAGGACTTTCTTTTGCCATAAGCTGATATTAAAGAGGCACCTAGCCTCGGCAGGGGCATCAAGTCGACAAGGGCGAAATGAAGTTGAAAAAGTTGAGTCTTGCGTGGCTAACCGTCTTGGCAAGGTTTTAAAACCCAAGGATTCCCCAATGCTCTGAAATTAAAATTGGAAGAAATAAGTTAGAAGTAAAAGGCCTACAAAGGCAAAACAAAGTCAAAAAAGGTTAAGTCCCATGCAACCAACCGTCATGAAAAAGTTTGGAAACTCCAAAAGTTCTCCGGGTCCAGAAGTTAAATCAATATTCAGAAGACAACCAGTTGCAGTTGAAATTATCATCAAAGAAGTCGGCCGATATCAAGTGATTGAAATACTCAAGGTCATAAAACCAACCACCGTGTCAAACTAACAATTGTTCTTTTATTAAAAAATAGAAAATATGTGCAATCCAAAATCAACCTTGCAAGAAGCAGGTGGAACAAAAACAAAACTATTCGGGAGCTAGAAACAGCTCTGCATCAACAACAACTCCAAATGTAACGAACTGGTCGATCGTTTTGAGCTCTAGCATGTCGTTCAGCGGTTTGAGGCCTTGAGTAGTTTAAATTCATGTATTATGAGTTGTACCCACAGTCAGAATTGAATTTCGAGAAGTTCAGAGTTGATTTGGATGGAAAATTCTAATATTTGAAGCTTTAAGTTGGAATAATTGACTAAGGTTTTGTCTTTTGAGTAAATGACCTCGGAATTGGGATTTAAAGGTTTCAATAGGTTTGTATGCTGATTTCGGACTTGGGCACGTGCTCGGGTTGAGTATCGAATGGTTCGGAAGCGTTTCGGCACTTATTTTGGAAAGTTTGCATTTTGAAAGTTATAGAATTTCATAAGTTTGATTCAAAATGTATTTTGATGTTATCGATGTATGTTTGAGATTTCGAGCCTTGGAATAGATTCGTATAATTATTTATTACTTGTGCGTAAAGTTTAGCGTCATTCTGGAATGTTTAAGTGTAATTCAGACGTGTTCGTCGAAGATTGAATGTTTGAAAGTTTAAAGAAAGGTTTTTGATCGTCGATTCAAAGTTTTGATATTGTTTGGTATGATTTAAGGCCTCAATCAGGTTCATGTTATGTTTTGGGACTGGTTGGTATGATTGAATGGGGTCCCGGGGGCCCGGGTGTGATTCTGGCTGGTTTCGGACAAAGTTTGGATAAGCTGTTGTTGCTGGTGTTGGTTTTGTTCTTTGCAAACGCGAAGGGCCTCCAGTGTTCGCGGAGAAGGAATTGATCTGGGGACCGTTTTGTTCTACACGTTCACGATGGGTTGGGTAGTTTTCCTCCGCGTCCCCGAACGCCTGGTTCGCGTTAGAGGAGCGGCCTGGCTGGAGAGATTGGTCTTCGCGCTCGCGTAAGGACGGCCTACATCCGCGACGGGCAAGATGGTAAAGCTTCGCGTTCACATGCCCTGTCTCGCGTGCGCGTAGAGGAACTGGAGGGCAAAGCTAGTTGTGCTTCGCGAACATGTGGCACTTTTCGCATTGGCGAACAAGAACAGACTGGGCAGGGTTATGTTAAACTCGAGGGTTTGGCTCATTTTCACTTAATTTCTTCCATGGGAGCCGACTTTGGAGAACCTTCTTTAGCGTCAATCAAGAGGTAAGTGATTTCTACAAGTTGTGAGTTAAATATATGAAAGTAGGCTTGTAAATTCATAAAAATTTGTAAAATATAATTATGGGGCTTTTGAATAAAACCTAGAATTTGATAGTTTTAGATTTCTACTATAAAATTGGACATGGAATTGGCAATAAATTACATATTTGAGTTCTTAATGTTATGGGTAATGGTTACCTTCGAAACTTTGCGAATTCCGTGCACATGGATCGAGGGTTGACTTTATTAACTTTTCGAACGGAGTTGCGAATTGTTATAAATTAATTAAGCATGATGTTGGAGTGTAATTTTATTGGTTTTCATGATTGTTTGACTAGTTCGGATCGATGGGATTTTGGTTTGAGGTGTTAGAGAAGTGTTGGAGCCGGTATGGAACTTTGGAGCGAGGTAAGTCTCATGTCTAATATTGTGAGGGGGAATTTACCCCGTAGATGTTATATTCTTATGAGCTACATGTTGTGGGAGCTACACACGTGTGAGGTGACGAGTGTCCGTGCGTATGCTACAATTCTTAATTATGTTCGGGCAGACTTAGGTTCACTCCATGCTATAATTGTATTATTTGAGTTATCTTTGCTCGTTTATTCCTTTATTTCGCATTACGACTTGATTCTAGACTTGCATAGGGTCATAGACTCGCTATTGTAGAGATGTGACGAGCTACTTGGTAATCCGCGGAATAATTTGTGCTTCCCTTATGAATTTCACCCGCGTTGCGCGTACTCATTGTAAAGTTTTCCTTAAATTTCATTACTCACACGTATATTAGTGAGTGGGTCCAAGGACTCATTAAAGCTTCCTATTCATGTGGGATCAGGTCGTTCGTCTCGGCAGTGTAATAGATGCATCTATAGTTTGTGCCGCTCGACCCTCGGCAGTGTACACATTATTATGGAATCGGGTTGTTCGCCTCAGCAGTATCATATTCCTTATGGGATAGGGACATACGACCTCGGCATAATCGTGAATTATTTTGCTAGCAGTCTGAATATTCACGAGATTTTCCTCCCACTGATGCCTGGGATATATTATGGTGTTCCTTATCCGTTGGTTACTTGCACTTAATATATCATAGTTGTTGAGATAGAGCACGAGACTGAGAAATTCATATCTTTAAAAGAAATTTTTGGAAGATTATGTAACTTACAGTTTTACCCCATTATTGTTGTTGTGTTTTATATCTGCTTATGATTTATCATGCTGCTTTATTGGACCTCTAGTAAGTGTCGATGTCGACCACTCGTCACTACTTCTCCAGGGTTAGGCTAGTTACTTACTAGGTACGCATTGATTTATGTACTCATGCTATACTTCTGCACTAAATGTGTAGAATCTGATATGTTCAATTAGTGATCATCTCGGCGCGTAGGTGCAGTTGCTGAGGAGACTTTATGGTGAGCTTCATTCTAGGCTA
This sequence comes from Nicotiana otophora, assembly GCA_000715115.1. Lineage (NCBI taxonomy): Eukaryota > Viridiplantae > Streptophyta > Magnoliopsida > Solanales > Solanaceae > Nicotiana > Nicotiana otophora. The sequence goes on from AWOL01S0217731.1 coordinate 16,927, forward strand.
CGTATCGCAGGCCACAGAGTCTCCATCGTACTACTTACTTTATCATGTCTTATTTACATTCCGAACGGATGTTGTATCATTATTGCACTCCTTAGTAAATGCTCAAGCATTTGTGACATCGTATTTTGGGATGTTCTAGAATTTGTTTTTCATTTGCTTAACTTCTATACACTTTACTTGTATAATATTTAAATTCTATTTATCTATCACTTTAATGAATTTACATCTCCACCTAACAAAATTCATGATTTCAAAAATAATAAAATGAATAACTAATTTGTTCGTTCACCATTGGCTTGCCTAACGGTGATGTTGGGCGCCATCATGACCTATATTGGGGTTTGGGTCGTGACAGCTTGGTATCAGAGCTCTAGGTTCACTTGGATATCATGAGTCATGAGCGAGTCTAGTAGAGTCTAGAGGACCGATACGAAGACGTCTATATGTTTCTTCGAGAGGCTATAGGGCTGTTAGGAGCACTTCCATTCTTGATTCCTCATCGTGCGATTTGATCCCATTAAAGCTTATTCCTTCATTCCCTTTCCTACTCAGTGTTATGTGACATGGAACGCTTGTTTGAAGGAGTTGTAGTGGTACTACAGATGTGGTGCAAGATAATTTCTCTCTGCGTATTCGAGTGAGTTATTATCGTCGGCTTGTGGAAGGGGGTTCTATCGTTTCAACCCTGTATTAGTATTGCCTATGCTTTTAAGGCTATGCACGGATAGCTATGATGTTCACAAGTAGCTATCGCGCAGTGTTGGTGTGATAGTAGGGTGCTTGTTTATGTGTCTAGGCGGTGAATGACTCGAAAGAAGGATTGTTCAGTGCATGGTTTAGAGGTTCGACATTTAATTCCAGCGGAGAAGAGGCAATCGGAATATGGATGTTCAGTCTTTGGTTGATGGAGTAATGATACTTTATATTTTCGAGCGTGGTGTAATTCTCAATTGTGTTGTGGTGTAGTCGTCCTTGTTGTTGTTGAACGTAATAAGGCTCATCGGTGTTATGGTCTTCTTGATTTACCTTTGGGGCAGGGTGTGGTGAAATAGTGTCTAAACAATGCGAATGTTATTAGTTGGAAGCAATTTA
>AWOL01S0217781.1:0-17236 GCA_000715115.1 Nicotiana otophora
TCCATTCAGAATTCATGATCTTACTTTCAAGAATGAACTGCCACCTCGTACATATAAATCTAAATCCCGCACAATACATCACATCTATTATGCCATCATGTGACAAGAACAAAAATTCAATTATCAACTCTGAGTCGCTAGCAGCAAATTAGATACCGGGTTAGTTAGAAACCTTCCTATTGCTTCCTCCCAAGAGGAAATCACGATACACAACACGTTTTCTACACCAGTAGAAAATATCCGGTTCAACCCATGGTAGAAACCATCAAGAACACTTTGAAATCCATCTGCACATAAACAAGCTATTAGAGCTAAATTCCTCTAACTCGACCAAACCACGTAGGTCACCGAAATCCCAGAATATTGCCACCAAAACATCTATAGAGTCTCACCACATCATAATTACCCATATAAATACCACAAGTCTCGACACCATCCAACTTAAATCTTAAATTTTAGCCATAAACAAATCCGCCAAAAATTCTCAATTGTTACATATTAATCTCGAATCCATTAGAACTTTCTCAAGAGTCACCCCCTTTGTTGAAATACACATTACATCGCCCAAATGGATCAAACGACACGAGCCTCATTAGCACAACAACACTCAAAGAAATAACCCTACCTTAACATCACCGATCAAATCCATACTTCGTGTGCTCTACATCCTTCAAAATAACCATTTAATCATTTCATGATTTTTCATATTTTCATGAAGTGCAATATAACCCGTATCCAGGAATTTATTTACCCGAGTCATCCTCGATCTCCACCTCTGTAAGTCATAACCAACCCACAAGTATGCCTCAAACAAAAAACTAAAATTTAACATATATCCATAAAATTAAATTGTCAATAGCAGACTCCCCGACTTGGCTCAAACCCATAGAATAAAACACTCGTTAACTCATAATACCCATACTTCATTACTGCCATAATACTGCGGTCAGTTCAACGAAAATTCTTCTCAAGCTTATGTAATACCCACCATAAAATACCTCCATCATCCGCTAAGTTAGCATTTATTCTCATGACAATCAAGTTAAATTTCTCAACCTGATTCAAATTCAAATCTCAACACTTATGCCCCGTTGGTAGAAAAGAAATTCTCTATTCACATCATAAGGAACACACCTACATAGATTACTGCGCAGGGGATAACCCACTTGCTTAGTCTCAAATTGGCATCTTGTTATTCCCTTTTGCAGCCACAATTACTATGAAATCACTTAATCTTTCTCAGTCCAAACTCATTAACCAGACACTAGAATTTAATTTGCCCCAAAATTTAACAACGTGAAAGATCTTTCAAAATATTCACACTCGAGATTGTACGTCACATCAAAACGAAGATAAAGCACCCAATGGACTTCCTTTACATTTCAAGAAAATACTTCCCGTCACATTTAAATCGTCTTAACACATCCCGCAATTACATCATACTCATCACAAAGCCATTCCACCGCTCATCGAGCCACAAATTTCACTCATAGGGATATTACCGAACATATAAGTCCAAATGAACAGGTTACAACTGAACCTACCGAGCCTAAGTTGCAGTCTAATCCCGGTCTCAAGTCCTCTAGACTGGACCGTCACCAAAACATAGAATACATATCTTGAACCTTGTTCATAGAATCACAAGCCGACGATTCATAGTTGATACAGAGCGCTCATATGCGCATACGAAATGCGTGGAAGGAATTCATAGAGTTATGTTTCAAGCTGAATCAATTCTGCACGATAGAATACAAGAAAGTGAAATTTTTCAAAAGGTTCGGCAACCTCTCGAAGATAAGTACAGACGTCTCCGTACCGATCCGTAAGACTCTACTAAACCTGCTCATGACTCGTGAGACCTATGTTACCTAGAGCTCTGATACCAACTTGTCACGACACAAAATCTCACCTGTCATGATGGCGCCTATTTCAATACTAAGCAAGCCGACAATCTCAATAAACTCCCATATCTTTTATGTTTAAAAACAAAATAATTAAATTCAGCGGAAGAAAATTCACCAATACATATGTAAACACTCCCAAAACCCGGTGTCACTGAGTACATGAGCATCTAATATGAATACAAAGTCTGACTGACAAAATCACTTTATAAAAATATAGAATAGTACAATAATTAAATAGGAAGGGAATCAAGTCTGCAGACTCCAAGCAGCTACCTTGATAGTCACCAACAGAATCAACTTCAAAATCTAGCAGTCGCCATATCGGGGAGCACCTAGATCTGCGCACGAGGTGCAGAGTGTAGTGTGAGTACAACTAACTCAATAAGTTAGAAGACTAACCTCTGGGCTGAAAGCAATGACGAGCTCCGTAGGTACAATCCAGTATAAATAATGGCACAAAAATATATGCATGCTTTCACGTTCAACAATTAAACTTAGTACAAGTGAAATAGATCAATATTGTATGATATGGGGAATAAGACATCTCAGTATAAGGACCTCAGGTAAATACTGGTCACAAATTATCCGGTCACTCGATACTGTTTATGGCGAATACAGCTCAGGGGTGTTCCAACCCGTATATATATACACATCGACTGATAGTTAGTCACTCAGTACCGTATAAGGCTAATCTAGCCCTGGGGTAATGTATCCCCGAATATAAATGATATGGACAAGATCCATGTCCAGCTAAACACATTATAATATAAATACTTCAGGCAATATCCATCCCTCAATATAAATGCTTCGGGCAAGATCCATGCCCAGGAAAGATCCATCCCTCAATATAAATGCTTCGGGCAAGATCCATGCCCAGGAAAGATCCATCCCTCAATATAAATGCTTCGTGCAAGATCCATGCCCAGGGAAGATCCATCCCTTAATATAAATGCTTCGGGCAAGATCCATTCCTCAATATAAATGCTTCGGGCAAGATTCATGCCCAGGGAAGATCCATCCCTTAATATAAATCAATCACGCTCACTGGGGGTGTGTGCAGACTTCAGAGGGGCTCCTTCAGCCCAAGCGCTATAAATCAACCACGCTCACTCGGGGTGTGTGCAGACTCTCGGATAGGCTCCTTCAGCCCAAGCGCTATAAATAAACCATGCTCACAGGGGTGTGTGCAGACTCTCGGAGGGGCTCCTTCAGCTCAAGCACTATATAAAGCCAATATGGCCTACTGCAGGCGAGCAGTCCCGATCCGTATAATAATAAAGCCAATAAGGCCTGCTGCAGGCGGGCATCCCTGATCCATATAATAATAAAAATAATAAGGCCTGTTGTAGGCGGGCAGACCCGATCAATAAAAAAGTAAAGCCTATAAGGCCTGCTGCAGGCGGGCAGCTCCGACCATATAATAATATTGTATAAAGCCATTATGGCCTGCTGCGTTGCGCAACTCAATCCCATAAATATCCTCACAATGGAAAAATATTACTAAGTGTGAAATGTATATTTTTAAATAATTAATTCAACAACAACACGACCCCATGGGTCCCAAAATATTGGTACGTAGCCTAAACATGATCTTTAATAGGAGCCTCAGCTCAATTTCTCTATCACAGGGAGAATGTTCAAATAATAACATGATTCATTAATCATACAACTGCACAGGATTTATTCAAGACATAATTTATATGGTGCATGTCCACATGCTCGTCACCTATCGTGTGTCACCTCCAAACAATTTATATCATACCAAATTCGGGGATTCAGACCCTCAAAACCAAGTTTAGAAGTGTTACTTACCTCAAACTATGTAAATCGTTGCTCCGCTAGGCCTTTGCCTTGTGAATCGGCCTCCAAATGCCTCGAATCTAGGCACAATTAATTCAATTCAATCAATAAAATTTATTAGAATTAATTTCATAAGAAAATACTAATTTTCCATAAAAATCTGAAATTTAGCGCAAACATCGCCCGTGGGGCCCACGTCTCGGAACTCGACAAAAGTTATAAAATATGAACGCCCATTCAACCATGAGTCCAACCATATAATTTTTACTCCAATCCGACATCAACTCGACCCTCAAATCTCCAAATTAAACCAAGAGGGTTTTCACAATTTTTCAATTTAATTCACCAATTAAATGTTAAAAATAACTATGGATTCGGGTAATTTAACCAATATTGAGTTAAGAACACTTATCACGTTGTTTCCTCTGAAACTCTCCCAAACATCGCCACTTCCCGAGCTCATATCCGTAAAAAAATATAAAATGGGACGAAGTCCCATTTTCTGAACTTAAACTCTCTACTCAGTCATTTGCTCTACACGATCGCGAACATTCCCACGCGATCGCGAAGAATAATTTTCCACCGCCCAGATTTAACCCTATGTGATCGCGGACTTTCCCACGCGATCGCGATGCACAACATCATAGACCTACGCGATCGCGGACTCGTCCATGCTATCGCGAAGCCCAAAACACGTGACTTCTGTTTCCGCCCCACTTCCTCTATGCGAAAGCGACCTTGTTCACGCGTTCGCAAATAACTCATATTGCTACGCGATGGCGAAGCACAAAATATCGCTGCCTCAAATTAAATCTACGCGATCGCAGATATCCCCACGCGGTCGCGTAGAAAAAAAACCTCCATTTACCAACTAAGCCTACGCGATCGCAGACACATTCACGCGATCGCGTAGAAGGAAAACAGAATCAGATATCAGAAAATTCCAGCAGTTGTTGAAGTCCAAAGTTTTGATCAGTTAACTATCCGAAACTCACTCGAGCCCTTCAGGACCTCAGCCAAATATACTAACAAGTCCTAAAACGTCATACGAACTTAGTCGAACCCTCAAACTACTTTAAACAATAAAAAACCTTGAATTACACCCCAATTCAAACCTAATGAACTTTGAAATTTCTAATTTTTACAAACGACTCCGGAACCTATCAAATCACGTCCGATTGACCTCACATTTTGCACACTAGACATAACTGACATAACAGAGGTATTCAAATATTCAGAATTGGATTTCGACCCCGATATCAAAAATTCAACCTCCCGGTCAAACTTTCCAAAAATTCAACTTTCGGCATTTCAAGACAAATTCCACTACGGACCTCCAAATAATTTTCTGGGCACGCTCCTAAGTTCAAAATTACCACACGGAGCTATTGAAATCATCAGAATTAAATTCCAATGTCGTTTACATATAAGTCAATATCCGGTTAACTATTTCAACTTAAGCTTCCAACATAAAATTTATTCTTTCAAACTAACTCCGAAATACCTTAAAACCCAAACCGACTATACACACAAGTCATAATATATCGTAGGAAGTTATTCAAAACTTCAAATAGTTGAAAGGAGCGTAAATGCTTAAAACGACCGGTCGGGCCGTTACATAATTCTTCTTTTCATAAGTAAGGTCAATTTGTTTTTAAAAAGGAAAAAACTTTAATTTTGGGGATTTCACACTTTCAAATATGAACTAAAAATACACACTTTGCCATGTCATGGTAATGGGTTTACTTTACAAACTTAAAAGTCACTTAAAGTGTCCAAATAATAAATGAGTCAGTTGAATTGTCCATCTGTAGAGGACAACTTAAAAGGGTCATTTATATATTTTGCCTTTTTTAATTCGTAACATAACGAACAATGCAAAATGTAGCTTTTACTCCAACTATTTATAGGAAAATAGTGCAATGCAACTACTTGGTCAGCCATCAATCTTGATGTGAATATTAAATTTATATATAAGTTTCTTAACATTTTAAAATTCACATTTTATTACACAATACAGACAAGAGTGGGCAAAAAATAAATAAGGTGATTTCAAAGATCCACCATATTTACCATTATAACACTTATCAACCTCGTGATTTGTAAAGTTATATTTACCATCCATATTATGATTTTGGTAACAATATTAATTTAAATATTTTTAAGTTTTACCCTTTTGTAATTTCATTGTTATTTTCAAGGTTTTGCAGCTCTTTAAAAAAAAGAAGATAATGTTGCTATATTACATTACTTGGCTAGAGTTACTGATGATCTCCATTAAATTTAAGTAAGAGCATTGGAAGAAAAAAAATCAAGAACGAGAAAACAAAATCTATACTTTACAAGCCATGTGTAATAAACATTCATCATAAATGTAAAGCTTTCTTACTGCGAAATAATAACAAATAATTAAAAGTATATAATAAAAGATAAAAATACTTGAAAGCACAAGAACATAAAATTATTTGTATAAAGTAAAAGAATTGTCCAACAAGAAGAAAAGTTATCGATAAACTGCATCTTAAAGTAATAGAGATAAAAAGCAACATTGAAGTAAAATTAAAGATAACCATATGCCTCGTTATATGTTAACAAATTTACATCTTGAATCTACATAGAGTTTCGCTAAAAAAAATTCAAATGCAAAGCTGTGAAGCTTTCTTTTATGTTTCTTTCTTATCGAATTAATCTCATAAATAATCAATTTTTATCTTTTAAAGATTTGAAAGATTAGTCAAATAATACAATATATATAGTATCCTTTTCTATTTTATAAAAGAGAGATTTATGTTACAAAACTTAAAAACTAATAAGTAAGGTTGAGGAAGGTAAATACCAAATATTATAGCAAATATATCACTTGAAACCAGTTTCTTAACAAGAAAATAGAAACAAAATAGGTAATTATAGTATTTAAACCATATGAGAGGTAATTAGTATTACCAAAGTACACCAAGAGAAATGTTTTGAAATTATGTCTATAAATAATTAGAAGAATTAACCCAAATAGTCGTTCACCCAATTGCTTAAACTAAAATAACATGCGAATGTATAATATATACTTGATATGTTTATAGCCGTATATAATCTGTGTATAATCTGTTTATACCGACTAGAACGGTAAATAGTAAATCCTATAATTATTCATTTAATTTTTAGTATTAGGCTTGGGCCCAGGCTCAACACGGGTTTAACAATACTAGTATAATCAATACGAGATAAAATTTGTCGGACATTTACACTATTTCCTTATTGAGCCACGCTATCATGCTAGCACAAAATACTACACAAACTATACATAAAGACACTTCTAGTGTAAACATTAGACGTAAATCATGCTTGTTGATGGGCATCTATATAGCCATCATCAACAACAACTTTCTCTCTTTTAGCCGGCTTAAGCTTTTCATCCACAGTCATCTTCATCAATTGCTCCAATCCTGACTCTGGGTTTCCAACCCAAAATCTTTCTTCGCTTTGCTTACATCTCCTTTGAGATTATCCACTTTCACAGGCCTAAAATACCTCTGGTCAATCTTCACATGTTCCTTCCAATTTAACCTCATATAATCAAATGTCACTTCACAGAACTCCTCCACAGCATGTGATTCTTCACTAGCCAACTCATAATCATCATGACAAGTGGGATTACTCTTTGGTGCAGCAAAATGAGCATTTCCTTTGGAAAAGGTGAGATCTTGGACTCAAGTCATGCTCTTCAAGAACACAGCTTGAGTTTTCATGGTTGTAGAATAAACAATGAGTCCTAAACATCAATCTAACCAAAAATTGATTGGTAAAAGGGAGTTGTGGAAATTAAGATATCTATAATAACATAAAGGCTGTAGTTATAATCACTTTTGAAGAAAAATTCTGGATAGACAATAAGAGAAGCCTGATGATTATGTGTTCGCTACTGAAGAGTCACATACTGCGGAGGAGTTTTGCGAATTGGTATTTGGTTATGTGGGGTTAAGCTGGAAGGAACATGTAGAGATTGACCATCGGCAATTTAGGCGCGTGGAAGTAGATAATCTCAAAGGAGATGCAAGCAAAGCGAAAAAGGTTTTGGGTTGAAACCTAGATTCGGATTTGAGCAATTGGTGAAGATGACGGTAGATGAAGATCTTAAGCTAGCTAAGAGAGAAAGTTGTTATTGACGCTGGCTATAAAGATGCCCATCAAAAAACATGATTTACATTGAAATTTTATATTGGATTCCTATGAAATGTACCTAAGAATGGAGCTTTTTATAGGTGCCTCATTAGGATTAGTTAAGCCTAATCCATTCTAGAGATAGTTACCCTTTTCTTATCAGGAATTAACAAAGGAATCTTTTAACGTATATATCAACCATGCAATCTTTTCAATGCATGTGACAAAATGTGACAATTCAACCAGTCTTTTCACTTCAAGCACCTTTTCTAGTGAAATGTTTAAAATGGTATACCAAATTGGGTATTGGGGCTTTGTAGATGCATGTGATGATATTAACTAATTGTAGCAGCCACTGAAATAGCTAGCTTTACGAATTATTTCTGAGATAGTAAAACTTATGGCAGTTGAAGGAAACCTTGAGGTAACGATAAAGTTATTTCTCTGAGATTTATAGGTCACCGGTTCAAGTCATGAAATCAGTTAGTGATACTTGTATCAGGATAGACACCTTACATTACATCCTTTTAAGGTGCGAACCTTGCTCAAACCATGGATAAACGTAAAAAGCTATTTATTAGTCCTACAATTGATCGAAATGAAAGTTGTGCAATAACATTGGAGCAGATATTATATATGTTTTATAGGATAAAGAAATATATACGTACAGATAGCATGGGGCACGTGGAATTCCGTGTGAATCAGCAAGGACCACGCCAGGCTAAATATTCCTGGGTGACCGATAGCGAAGTAATACCGTGAGGGAAGGGTGAAAAGAATCCTCGTCGGGGAGTGAAATAGAACATGGTTTGAATACAAACCCCACAACCACTTTTATATATACATGTAGAATTCTTAATTAACTATACAGTGAGAAATAATACTTGTAGTGTATGTGGCCGCGTGTGTTTTTTTTTTCCCCTTCTCCAAGGAAGCTAAAGAAAATTAAATTTCAAACTAACCAATGACACCAACAACATTCTCAGCAATATCTCTGTCAAATACCATGAGTGTTAGGGGAAAAAAAGGAGAGGAGTATAAGTGCAATAAGCCAAATACTGAAATTCATATAGAATATAGGACTGTACACGGACCCTTTTGCGTAAAGATATTGTTTTCATTTATTTGATCGAGCCTAAATTTACAACAATCAAAATAGCTACTCGTGGTTTACAAATTTAGTTTTTGTTTACTCGTAAATCAATACAGCTAAATTTGTTCGTGGTTTCTAGACAGATGAGTCAATTTGATCCCAAAGATCATGAATTAATTGATTTATATTTAAGATACTTAGCTCAAAATGTAGATGGAAGGATAGAATTAAAGAGCCCAGAAACAAGGTTTCCGTACACAGTGATGATAAGATTCACAAGCGAGCGAGAGAAAAAAAAAAGTATCAGATTGTTGTATAGAATGTATCGAACGTCTTCTCCCAAGGATCCCTTACAATGATGGTCGAGCCTATTATTTATAGCTCAGTGGGCGTAATGGTTGGGCCCACCACTAATGACAATTACTGAAATGTGATAATGAACCGTTACTCTTTAATGCTGTGGAATATTCTTCAGTAAATGCTACCCAGCGCATCATGCTCAATCCCTTTACGGAATTGCCCCTTTTTGGCGACACATGAGATGATTGTGCCCAGTTTTATATTCCTCCCGGTTTTGACTCCATGTGTCTTCTTCTTAGACGACCATGTAACATATCATATTTTATCCCATACAGATAGTTCCCCTACTTTCCGGTAACATAACTTTGTGTTACCGGGAAGTTGGTGAGAATCTTTCTTTGGCCGGAAATACAATAATTCCTTTTATAGGTTACTGACGATTGATTAGACGTCTGCCCCTCCGCATTTATTGCCTAGAACATGCGTCCTCTTATGATTTAGCACGCCTTCCGCCAATTATCGAGGTAATTAGAGCCAAGTATTTTAGCCGCCAAAATATTCACCTATACGTACCAACTCCCTTTTATTTTGAGTTTCACTTGTTTCTTAAACTTCCGCCTGCATTCATGTTCTACGTTTCCCCCTTAATTTTCCTCAAACACAGAACCTTTCATTCAACTCTTCTAATGGCTTCTTCATCTAAACGCTCTGGTTCTTCCAAAAATAAGAACAAAAACGAAGACTCTGTTCCTCCAACAGTGAGTTCCATAATCCCCAAAAGGCTCAATATTTTGAAGGATTTCGAGGAGAAATGTCCTACTGATAACCCCCGTACATGGGCGGTTAGTAGGTACCCGTCTTCCATCCGTCCTTCTAGTATCCCTACTGTTAAGGAAGATTGCCGCTGCCCAAATTTGGACATCATCGCTCCCGATCTATCGGAGCAAGTGACCCTTCACAGAGAGGGTTTCACATATTTTTATACGTACCCTTTTACCTTGAGTACGTTTTCTTTGACTGGGGAGCTTGATTCCTTGATAGCTGAATTTTGCCTCCGCTATCTAGTATGTTTGGCACAGGTAAGCCCCTCTGTGTGGAGGATGGTTGCCTACCTCCAGCGCTTGTGTTCTGAAACCGGAAAGGAGTTGTCTTTGGCCCACATGATGAACATGTATCCACCCAAGATCTTCCGCGGGGGAATGATAAATCTCTGCAAGCGTGGTCATCATGCTTTTATATCAAGCATGGATGATGATAATGACTGAGGGTGGATGGAACGATTCATTACAGTAGCATCCGATGATATCATTCAAACAACGACATCATCATTTCCGGTCGCTTGAAATCGTTCCCCGGTGATAGAAGGTTTGGACCGGTGGGTTCAAAACATCTTGGACATTACTACGCCCGAAATTCTCTTATGGAAAGAGCTATCCATTAAATACGGGTGGAGAGACAAATATTATGGTAACTATAATTTACTCTACTTCAGTCTTTATATTTGTGAATTTCATATGAATCCCCTAACTTGTTTGCCAAATTAGGTCTACCCCCGGGCTCGATCGAGATCCTCGAAGAGGATGTTCTGGCTGACCCTGCTAATGCGGCGAGGCTGCTCTAGGAGGCGCTTGCTCGAACGGGTGCCTCCGATTCTACGTCGATCCCCGGCCAGAGAACAAGCAACCAAAAATAAGGCATTCCTCTGCGACCGGGGTGAAGAATAAGAGGGCAAAGATTGATGCAACTGAATCATCTTCGGTGGCAACATCGGCCGGTCCTCCCTCTAGGCCGGTCATAAACACCGTAGTGTTTGATGATGAAGAATCTAGTGATGAGGGAGCTTCTCTTCATAGAAGACAACAATCCTTATCCTCTCAACATGATGCTCAACCTGTTGATGTAGTCACATCCGCCTAGGATGATGTCTCGGCACTTTGGAGAGAGTTTATGTAACGACCCAACCGGTCGTCTTGAGTATTACAGCCTCGTTCCCCTATTTACCACTTCGTTTGTGCTTTATAGTTATTGTATGACTTATCTGGTTAGTTAGTTCTGGTCCAGAGAGAATTTAGTGTGAAATGGGACACTTAGTCTCTTAAATGGAAAGCTTAAGTTGAAAAAGTTGACCGGATATTGATCTATGTATAAACGACCTCGGATTCGAATTCTAATGATTCTAGTAGCTCCGTATGGTGATTTTGGACGTAGGAGCGTGCCTGAAAAATTATTTAGAGATCCATAGTGGAATCAGGCTTGAAATGGCGAAAGTTAAAGTTTTTGAAAAGTTTGACCGGAGGGTTGACTTTTTGATATCGGGGTCGAAATCCGATTCTAGAAATAGAAATAGCTTTGTTATATCATTTATGACTTGTGTACAAAATTTGAAGTCATTCCGAATTGATTTGATGTGTTTCGGCATAAAATATAGAATTTGAATGTTGTGAATAGACTTCTGGAGTGATCGCATATGCGAGGGTCTTGGCCGCAGGTGCGGCAGTTCGAGCGCAGGTGCGGCGTTGGAGGGTGTCAGCAGAGGTCGCAGGTGCGATGGGATTTTCTCACCTGCGATTGCGTAGATGCGGGCAGGGATTCACAGAAGCGGAAAATGGTGAGGAAGCCGGGCAGTGTAGGTGCGACATATTTCCGCAGAAGCAGGTGCGCAGGTACGAAAAGCCTGGGCAGAACCCTTTAAGTTTGAGGGTTCGATACTATCACTCATTTTCGGATTTTGGAGCTCGGTTTGGGTGATATTGGAGAGGAAATTTTCCACACAACTTGGGGTAAGTGTTCTTAATCCCTTGTGATTATATTTCATGAATTAATCTTCATTTTTAGTATATGATTATCGAATCTTCAAGAGAAATCGAAGGAAATTCCTATAATTTTATAAAATAAATTTTGAGTTTTGAACATCGATTTGGAGTCGGAATTGAGTGAAATTAGTATGGTTGAACTTGTAATTGGATGAGCTATCGGATTTTGTAAGTTTCGTATGATTCCGAGACATGGGCCCTGCGGGAGATTTTTGGAGTGTAATTTCAGATTTTTTGGGAAAATATTATTACTTTGTTATGGAATTAATTTCTATAATTGTGTGGACTAAATCAAATTAATTGTGACTAGATTCGAGCTGTTCGGAAGTTGATACGCGCAAAATGGAATTTTCTGAGCATTGTTTAGCTTGCTCGGCATTGGTATTGCATTGTTCGAGGTAAGTAACTCTTCTAATCTTGGAGGTGAGGGTATGAACCCTGAATATACGTATTATGTGAATTGTTTAGAGGTGACGCATATGCTAGGTGACGGGCGTGTGGGCGTGCACCAAAGAAATTATGACGTAATTATTTTCGTAGAATTCTGTAGTCAAATAATCTTGGCATTTTTCATGCAGTTTTATGTGTTAAAGAAATTGAGCTGAGAATCATACTAAAAATCATGTTGAGGCTATGTTCCAGTTTTATTGAGACTCATAGAGGTCATATTGCTATGAAATATTTGTTTAAATTGAAATTTCATACACAGTCATACTCATTTTATTGCATATCATATCTCAGTCTCTGTTGTTATTTATTGATACATCATATCATCATTTTCGGGCTAGTTTCATGACATTGTGAGCCCATGAGAGAGAGTCTGTAGAGATTGATGACTGAGTGAGGTCGATGGCCTGATTGATTCTGATATTGATACTATGGCACGTTATTTATCCGTGCGAATTATAGCGCTTGGGCTGTAGGAGCCCCTCCGGAGTCTGCACACCCCCAGTGAGCGCGGTTGTTATTATTTAGGGATATGTCTTCCTTGGACATGGATCTTGTCCGAAGCATTATATACATGGAGATGGATCTTCTCCATGGGATGGATTGGCCCTACTCGGTACTGAGTGACTGATGATCAGTTGATGTGTATATTCTGGGATAATTCTTCCCTGGGCCGGATTGGCCATATACAGTACCGAGTGATTGGGCTTGATGAGTGGAATGCGTGAGAAATTGAGATTGAGTACCCTGAGAGTGTGAGTACATGAGTTCATCTCTGAGATATATTATATTGACATGCAGACATGACATACATGCATAAAGATGTATTTTCCTCATGCTGTAGGGTATCAGATCATTCATGATTTCTCACACATATTGGCAGATGGGCATAGTGATGCATTTGTTTTACACTGGTTATCTGGAAAGAAAATAAAACATCTTATTTATGATTGAAAGGTTTTGGGAAAATTATTGTTTTCAAACTTATTCATAATTTTTGAAACTCCGGTAAACGATTTGGGTTTTCATTGATGTACTTGAAAGGCAAAACTATTTTTAGAAATCACGTTTTTGTTGAGCATTTGATTGTTGAGTTACTTCTGGTATTACTTGTTTTATGTTGTTTTGAACTATTGTTGGTTGTTGAAGTTGGGACCCGAACTTGGTACAAGCTCGTCACTACTTTCAACCTAAGGTTAAGTTTGTTACTTATTGAGTACATGGGGTCGGTTGTAATCATACTACACTTCTGCACCTTGCATGCAGATGTTGGCTGTTATTGTTGTTGTGTTTGTGGGGAGTTGGATCTGAAGATGTACCTGCATTCCGGTTGTAACTGCCTCTTGTTCATGGTAGCCTTAGATTCATAAAACTCTGTTTATATACTTTTCAAATAGATGATGTATTACTTCATACCAGCTTTGTATACTCTATTCTTAGAAGCTCATGATTCGTACTACCAGTTCTTGGGGAATGTATAAGATTAAGATTTTTCTTTACTTAAATTGCTTTAATTATTATTATTGGAATTGGATGGTTGATAATTGGCTTACCTAGCGGGTTGGGTTTGGTGCCATCACGGCTAGTTGGATTTTGGGTCGTGACAGTTTGATTCGGCGGAAAATGCTAATTCCCGTTCTCGAACCCCAATTGTTGTACCTGGTACCGTGAGGCAGAGTACCGGGCCCTTGCCGTCCTTGGTTGTTGATCACCTGACAATCAACGCTGCCTTCGATGCATCTGTTTCTCGTTATTCTCCTTTACCTGCTTCATCACCACCTTCTTCACCACCGGAAGCTACTACATATTTTCTGTCTTCATCCATGCTTCTACCAATAGCGTCATCTCTAACGGCCGCGCCTGACCGTGACGAGGGAGTTCCTCTTCCACAGTCCCCTTTTCATGGGATTTTGGGGCAGAATTACGCTGCCCTTTCTGAAGATCCTCATAGGAGGAGGAATGTTACCCTTTCAGTCTATACTAGGTGCAACCTTCTTTCCCGGCTGGTGGAGCTTGCAAATTACCTGAAGCCCTTGGCTTCAGAGAAGGATTGGGAAAAAATACAAACACTCTCGGGAGAGTGTTTGTTGAACAATGCCATGCATAATGCTGCTGCGGTATATTTCTTCCTTCTTCTGTTATTTTTCAGCTTCTGAATGAGTGCATTTTAAGTTTTACCTCTTCTTATCCTGCAGGATAATTTTCTTGCTTCCGAAGGCCTTCAAAGGCTAATCCGTGAGAAAGAGGAACTTTCTTCTGAACGGGATCAACTTTTGGCGGAATGGGACCAGAATGTTCTTCGTCTCTCGGAAGTGCAAACTAGGGCCACTGAGGCGGATATTTTGGAAGCCCGCTTGCATCAAAGTGAGTAGTAGAGATCCTTAGCCATGAAATTGCGCCGCTGAAGACTAGCTTTGATGAAGTGAAAGCCAAATGGGCTGAGGTTCACGATTCCATTCTTGCTGCCAATGGCCATGAGGCTGCTGCTGAAAGGATAACTAACTTAGAAGTAGCCTTGCATTCTAAGGTTGAAGAGCTTACTGCTGCGGAGGCAAGATATACCTAGTTTGAGGAGAAGAATAAGAAAACTATTGAGCATAACAAGCTCTATAGTTCAACTATTCGAGATCTCGATGTTAGCCTTCAGGCCGCTATATCCTTCCGGGATAGTCTTTCCACCGAGATCACCGAGCCCAAAGAAGAACTCAAGCGCCGAGAATCTTCCCTCATTATTGAGAAAACTTACGCCATGTACAATATGAGGAGAAATACCTTGGAAGACGCCAAAGCTGACGCTATTGATATTTATGCCGAAATGGCCAAGGCATGTGAGCTTGAGTTGGATGCAGAAAATGGGCTCCCAGCGCGGTCTGGCGCTCCATGTTCTTCTGATTCTGGTTCTGAAATTTCAGATACTGGAGAAGAATCGGAAGGCGATGATGCCGAGAACCAAGCTGGGGAAGATATTGAGCCATCGGTTGAACCGACTACTGCTCCCCGGGATGCAGATTCTTCTCTTCCTTCCGATTCTAGCGACGTTGTAGTTTAGTTTTTTGTATTTCTTTTGGCACATTCTTGTAAATGAGGACATATTTTTGTTCAAATGTTTGATTGAGTCTTGCTTTTGCTTGAATATCTGTTCATATTTGTCTGTATGTGGTCTCGGATGCATTTCCTTTGATGCACTTTGTTTCTGAGGGAACCCCTTTTTCGTGGGGGTTTCAATGAGTGTTTGCGCAACTTTGGTTTATGTATATTTTTTATATATGGCTTCGGGTGTATTTTCCCCAATAGCATTTTTGGTTCCGGGCATATATTCTTCCGGAACAAACCCTTTAACAAGAGGGTTTTAATAAGAGGGGGCCCTCTTATGTTTATGGTGCTCTTGAAGAGAATGTCTCCTGTTCATTATGGCACTAACATTTGAAGTAATTGTTTAACTTTCAAATGACAAAATTAGCTCATCGTACAGACAATAAACAAGATAAACGAAGATGGATTTCATTTCGTTCATTTTGTTTTCACAGTTTACATAGGCATTTTGCTACGTAGAAAAGAAATTGCCAAGACTTGTGACTATCTTTGTACACTTGTTTCTACAGGGTTGTCTGTGCAGTCCCCGGCCTCGATGGCGTGTGGCATTCAGAGTTGCCTTGTCGGATTTTCGTTCTTGGTTGACATGGCATTCAGTGTTGCCGAGTATGTATTTTGTTGCCGGATTTTCGTTCCCGGTTGATGTGGCATTCAGTGTTGCCGAGTATGTATTTTGTTCCCGAATTTTTGTTCCTGGTTGACGTGTCATTCGGTGTTGCCTTACAATCATATCATTATTCTCTCCCAAGTGTTCTAATGCGAAGAATGAGTTTTTGAACACTGGAAGTCTTGTATCTTCGAAGGTTCCACCGATGAATTGTTGCGTAACCCTTAGCTCGGTAGCATATTTCGCTTTCCCCTTAGGAATTCATGTTGTTGAGTGAAAGGATACCTGACAATCCTCTAGTGGTTAATGTTCATGAACGGTCGTGTAACCTTTGCTTTGTCAGCAAACTTAACTTCCCGGTGGGAATTTGCTAACGAGGCAAAGAATACCTTATCGCTCTCGAATGAAAATTTAAAATCAATAGGTCTCATTATTGTTTTTTATGGTTTTCGCCTTATTAAAAAACCTTTCCTGGAAAAACCCAATCAGGATAAAAAAGCAAAACGAAGGATAAAAGAGTGCATCACATACTTTCCGTCTGACTGTTGTTTGTCAGTAGTAATATTTTTTGAGATGAGCCACATTCCAGTTGCTGGGCAACTTGTCTCCATTGTGATTTTACAACTCGTATGATCCTTTACCGGTGATAGCTGAAACCCGGAAAGGGCCTTCCCACGTGGAAACAAACTTGTCAGCATTGAGTTCTCGGGTGTTTTGAGTCACCTTCCTCAAGACCAAGTCCCCTACTTTAAAGTAAGAAAGGTTGGTTCTTTGATTGTAATATCGCTCCATCCTCTGCTTTTGATCTACCATTCTGACATGTGCCAGGTCCCTGCATCCCTCGAGCAATTCTAAGTTGATTAACAATGCATCGTTGATTCTTTATTTTCCCGAGAATATCTTAAAGTGGGCTCCCCCACTTTCACCGGTATCAAAGCTTCTACACCGTACACAAGGGAAAAAGGAGTTTCTCGTGTGCTAGATTTAACATTTGTTCGGTAGGCCCATAATAGCCCCCCCCCCC
>AWOL01S0217795.1:0-11459 GCA_000715115.1 Nicotiana otophora
GTCATGTCTTTCCTCATACTTTGCTACCCAACTGCTGCATCAAATCGAAATGTATCTCTGTCGTACCTGAACCAATAAAATATTGCCGACTCTAAGTCTCTTCGAAGATCATCGTTCTCGAGTCATTAACATCAAAAATACCCATTTGCAACCACAATTACTACACAATCACTTACTCTTCTTGAGTCCAAACTCATTGATAATACATGAGAATTTAATTTGCCCCAAAATTTAACAACGTGAAAGATCCTTCAAAACATTCACACTCGAGATCGTACGTCACATCAAAACGAAAATCAAGCACCCAATGGCCTTCCTTTACATTTCAAGTAAACACTTCTCGTCACATTCGAATCGTCTTAACACATCCCGCAGTTACATCATACTCATCACAAAGCCATTCCACCGCTCATCGAGCCACGAATTCCACTCGTAGGGGCATTACTGGACATATGAGTCCAAATGTACAGGTTACAACTGAAGCTACAGAGCCAAAACTACGATTTAAACCTGGCCTCAAGTCCTCCAGACTAGCCCATCACCAAAACACATAATATACATCTCGAATCTCGTTCATAGAATCACAAGCCGGCGATGCACAACTGATACTAAGCGCTCATGTATGCATACGAATGCATGGAAGGAATTCAAAGAGTTATATTTCAAGCTGAATCAATTTCGCACGATAGAATACAAGAAAGTGAAATTTTCCTAAGGGTTCTGCCGCCTCTTGAAGATAAGTACAGACGTCTCCGTACCGATCTGCAAGACTCTATTAAACCCGCTCATGAATCCTGAGACCTATGTAACCAAGGCTCTGATACCAATCTCTCACGACCCAAACTAACCCCTGTCGTGATGGCGCCTATCGTGGAACTAGGCAAGCAGACTCATTTCCAAAACAAAGTGATATTTTTCATTTCAAAGATAATTTCAATGTTATTTAACATAAAAACCTTCATAAAGGAGTTCCAATCAAAACAAAGAAAATAAAGTGCGGAAGGAAAAGCCCGATATTGGGGTGTCACTAGTCATGAGCATCTACTACAATCTGTCTAACAATATCAAGGCTAACTCAGCCTGGAAAATAGCTAAATACAACTAGAGGAAGATAAGAGGGAGAAGAGCAGGGCTGCAATCGCCAGACAGCTACCTTGCTATCCCCGGAAAAATCTGCAATCAGAACAACCAACAACCGCTACCGTGTCAAGCTACACCTGGATCTGCACACAAGGTATAGGGAGTAACGTGAGTACGCCAACTCAGTAAGTAACAACAATAAATAAAGACTGAGCAGTAGTGACGAGCAATAAAGCATATAACGTTCATATCATGAAATCTCAGTAAAATACCTCATGCTTTTAAAAATCAGGATTTGAATCAAAACATCTCGTTTAAACCCAGTTCCAGTAAAAAAAATCATTTAAAGACATTTTTCAACAGCTTTCCAACAGAGGAAAAAAAATGCAAAGGTGAGCAAAATGATGAAATCATAAACAACCCCTCGGGCAAAACATCACTCATATACAGCCCCTCGGGCAAACCTGACAGTCACTCGTGCCACTCGGGCACACTTCACAATCACTCATGCCTCCCAGTCACTCAGCCCTCGGCACTCGCACTCAGTAGGTACCGCGCTCACTGGAGTGTGTGTATAGACTCCAGAGGGGCTCCTTCAGCCCAAGCGCTATAACCTGCACGGATAACTCACGTGCTGCACGGACAACTCACATGCTATAATAATAAAGTATGCTGCAGGCGGGCAGCCCCGATCCGCACTCATCCTCACAATCAGGCCCTCGACCGATATCAAATATGCTGCGGTGTGCAGCCCGATCCTATAAATATGTAACATGCTGCGGCGTGCTGCCTGATCCCATAAATATCCTCACAAATCAGGTCCTCGGCCTCACTCAGTCATAAACCTCTCAAGTCACTCGATCATTTCAGTAAAACAGGGCATTCGGCCCAAAATATTTATATGCATCAAAATAGAGTCATAAAACTGAGTTATGCGGTAAACAAGTATAAACATAACTGAGTATAGATTTCAATCGAAAACAGTGAGAGGATAGTAAGAAAAGGCCCCTAAGGGTCCAAACAGCACTGGCACAAGGCCCAAAATGGCATTCAGCCCAATTTACAGAAACTCTTTCTAAAACATATAAGTATCATATAGTTTCAACAAAATATGCAACTTTACAGTTGCTACGGGACGAACCAAGTCAAAAATCTCCAACGGTGCACGCCCACACGCCTGTTACCTAGCATGTACGTCACCTCAAAGTAGTAAAATGATATGAAATTTGGGGTTTCATACCCTCAGGACTAGATTTACAATCATTACTTACATCAAGCCGTGAAATTCTTATTCTGCAATGTCCTTTCCTCATGAATTGATCTCTAAATGCCTCGAATCTGGTCATAAATAATTCGTTTCAATCAATAAAATTCATTGGAATTAATTCCATAAGAAAATAATGAATTTCCATAAAAATCCAAAAATTAGCTCAAAAATTGCCTGTGCGGCTCACGTCTCGGGACTCGACAAAAGTTACAAAATCCGAAAGCCTATTCAACCACGAGTCTAACCATACCAATTTTACCAATCTGACCCCAACTCAACCCTCAAATTTTCAATTTAAACCAAGAGGGTTTTCAAAATTTTCCAACTCAATTCACCAATTAAATGATAAAACTAACCACGGATTCGGGTAATTTAACTAATATTGAGTTAAGAACACTTACCCTATTGTTTCCTCTGAGAATCACCCAAAATTCGCCTCAATCCGAGCTCCAAATCGTCAAAAACCATTTTCAGAACTTAAACTCACTGCCCAGGCTTTTTTTCTTCGCGAACGCGGTCAGTGCCTCGCGTTCGCGAAGCACAAAATAGCTCCCGTCCAAATTCGTCCTTCGCGAATGCGACATCACACTCGCGTTCGTGAAGCACAAAATGCCTCTGCCTCAATGCCTTGTACGCGAACGCGTTCAACCCATCGTGAATGCGATGCTTCGTTCCCCCTCACTATGCGAACGCGACCCCCCCTACGCGAACAAGTAGACCAATTGCCTGGGGTCCTCGACTGCTTCTTCTCTTTTTCGCGAATGCGTAATACCCCTCGCATTCGCGATGCACACCCAGTCCACCTTTCGTGAATACGTTCTTCTCTTCGTGAATGCGAAGAGCAAATATTGTCAGCCTCTCAGTTCCCCTTCGCGAACGCGAGGCTCCACTCGCGAATGCGATGAAGGAAACTAGATGGTGCATCAGAAAAATTCCAGCAGAGTTCCAAGTCCATAATCCAACCCGTTAACGATCCGAAATTCACCCGAGCCCTTCGGGACCTCAACTAATTATACCAACAAGTCCTAAAACATCATACGGACTTAGTCGAACCCTCAAATCACCTCAAAAAATGCTAAAACCATGAATTACAACCCAATTCAAGCCTAATGAGCTTTGAAATTTCTAATTTTTACAAACGACTCCGGAACCTATCAAATCACATCCGATTGACCTTAAATTTTGCACACAAGTCATAAATAAAATAATAGAGGTATTCCAATTTTTAGAATTAGATTCCGACCCCGATATCAAAAAGTCAACCCCCGGTCAAACTTCTCAAAAATTAAACTTTTGGTATTTCAAGCCTAATCCCTCCACGGACCTCCAAATAATATTCTGGACATGCTCCTAACCCCAAAATCACCATACGGAGCTATTGGAATTATCAGAATTCGAATCCGAGATCGTTTACACATACGTCAACATCCGATTGACTTTTCCAACTTAAGGTTCTAATTAAGAGACTAAGTGTCTCATTCTACTCCGAAACTACTCTGGGCCCGAACCAACTAACCCGATATATCATAATATAGCTTAAGAGTATAAAGGAAATAGAAATGAGGGAAACAGGGCTATAACTCTCGAAACGACCGGCCGGGTCGTTACACTTATTTAACTAGTTGAAGTCTCCATTCCTAAATTATTATGTTGCCCTGTTCAAATGATCTTCATGCTTATAGTATCATGTTGCTTGTGTTTATAGAATTAAATGACTCTCATTGATGGTTCTGCTTACATTATCATGTTGAGTTGCTTGTTTTATTAAGTGGTTTCAATTGATGGTCATGTTATGACACCATATCATTCTGTGTAGTTAAGTCTATGTGTGTCTAATATGCTAATATGAAATAAAATGGGGTACATGATAACATCATGCTGGTATGATAAACTTTGGAGTCCAATAGGTGATCTTGTTTGCCTGAATCGTAATCATATGCTTGTCTTGTTTTAGGGCTAGCTGTACATAAGTGGTTTCTTGTTTTCTCATGATCATTTGATGTCTAAGAAGTTCTTCACCAATATAATCTGAGTGTTGTTGATTCTGATGGCTTAGAAGTTTTAATTGAATATTGTTAAATATATATTGTTAGATATCATACTTATAGGAATCATATAAAGAGACTGAAAGTTGAACCTCTTATTCACGCTAAATGGTCCATGTTGTCCTAACTGATTGGTATGTCCCCTTTGTGAATTCTAAGGTATTAGCATAGGCTTCTAATGTAGTAAAATCCCAACCCCTGTGCTTATTATCCTGTTGTGGAAAGGACTGTTCTGTAAGCTATCATGATGTTATACATCCTGCTTTAATAATTTAAACTTACCTTGAGAAAATTCTGTTTGACTGGACCTTTTATGAAGCACTGAACCTCTGATAAAGTTAGTAATGAGTGTATGTGTTTGTCTTTGTTAGCTGCTAATTCCTTAACCACTTAGGGTGGCACTCTTGAATGATGAAATTATTAGTAGCACGACAGGCATGGCTATAGGGGTGTATAGTTGATCATATGTGATTAGTGGCCCTTTCTTGATCATGTATGCGGTTCTAAGAATATTCTGTAAATGTTGTGTTACATGAAATGATTTAGTATCATCCTTTAAACCTTTAAAACTTTTAAAGGATTATAAGAATCTACATGCACTGATATCGTGTGTCTGATAATGATCACAGTTTTAAAACTCTAACATGTAATGGTTCTTGGATGCTTATGGCTTTGTCCTTCAGTGATGACTTCAATTCCTAACATGTTGTCCTAAGTTGTTAGTGTTTCTGCATGATTGAGTTTCTGAAGTATGTTCTGATGGTTTGAGATACTATATTGAATCTGCTATAGTTCTGCTAGTTTATTCCATGTTGGCTGTGTGGATTGCCTAGGCACATGTTTGATCAAATGCGAAGTTAAAATCTCGTTTGTATCTAAACCTCTGAAGAGGGGTAAGGTTCAATACTTTAGGGTGATTGGTGTGGGCTTGACTTTATGGTTGAGGAACCACTCCCTGATAGAAGCACTGCCCGGGGTCCAAGAGACCCTCGTGAACTTTTAAGTGTCAAGAGTCCATAGGGGAACCCCATATGTAAATATGGTTCACCCTAGGCCTACAAGTACTGATCTTAAGTAATCTTCATGTGATTCGCATAAACAAAATTTGGATTTGCTATATTACTTTAGACCCTGTTCATATTTATCATAAACATTAATTCTTTCTCTTTTCTTTGCATGCATTATTGGGCCTACTAAGTTCATTGAGAAATCAACCCCATATTTAAAGAGCTGGATTGCCTCCTTGTCGTCCGTTGAAGCCTGCTGCCGCTTAGAGCCTAACTGAGCCTGACAAATTCGTCACCCCATTATGAGAGTCCAACTTTTCCTTCCCTTTATCTAAAAATAATTGATGTTGTTAGCGCTTTTTTTTTTTTTTTTTTTTTGTATGTCTTTAAGGAACTAACACTAATATTGGATGTTCATTGACCATTGTCATTTTGATTGTTTCGGAAGATCTTAGGTAAATCAGAACCTTATAAGGCAAAGATGGTCTCTGTCCCGCCTTCTTTATTATAAAGTAAATTATCTAACTTGATGAGTTAAAGGTATTACTACGTACGTAATATGAAATATCTATCTATATCTATATCTATATCTATATATATTTATAAAAGATGGACACAATCCAAGTGACGTGGCACGTTCTTTGCCCAGGAAACACAATTTTCTTTATTCTCAATTTTTTCATCGCTCTTTTGCTTTTTTCTATTATATCCCTGTTTAAAAACTGCTTGTTCAACTAAAATATCTAGGAAGAATACAACGGTTGCAATAGTTTATTGTCCCGCATGGGATACGACGGTTGCAATAGGTTATAACGGTAGAAAGTTATATTACTTATATTATGAAATAATTTTCATAACTGATCTCATCAAATACCGAAATAAATAAGGAACCTGTTTATGAAATGATTGATGACAAAAGTTTAGTCCTTTCATGTCTCTTCCCTAAAATTGTAATGGGAGAAAGGAATTATTTATTTTATGAAATAATTTTCAAAGCTAATCTCATAAAAACAAATGGCTTAATCGATGAATTGAATATAAGGGGCTAAGGCGTGATCATACCAAAATCGCGTTGCCGGTGATGGAAAAGGAAAAGGTCAGATTAATCAAAGATTATGGAGTGGAAAAGGAAAACTGCATGAAGACATGGATAAAGTTCTATTCTTTCTTTGCTTTTTTGGACAAGGTAAATGGACAAAGATCGTTTTTACTTTGTCTTAGGTTCACGATTATATTGTTCTTAGTTCAATAGTTTGGCGTTCATGTGCTTGCCACTCATATTTAATTACGTGGAATAGTTTGTTGTTTAATTACGCCTCTTCTTCCCATTGATCATCTTAATTACACCTCTTCTTTTATACCGGCATCTAATAAGTTGCTTCTCCTCCATAGGAAGATATTTCACCGTTTCATTTCAGTCTCCTTAAAAACCCAATTCCTTGTATGTCTGTTTCTCCTCACTATTCATCGTTCCTCTCTCTGCATTTGTTTGAGAATCCACAAAGATTATAGGGACACGTTCTGTCTTCTCTTTCCCGTGGAATTTGAGGTGCTGACTAGCACGTGATATTTTTTGTTTTACCTCACACTTATAACAATGTTTGATGTCTTTAATTTGGAACTAAGATCAAATTGTTTTGGTCTTTATTTAGTGCCTACAGTAGATGTTGTGTTTGATGACAAAGTTGTCATTAATCAGATTAGATATCCATTAATAATAACTCAAATAAATCAACAAAATACAAAGGGATGAAACGTTTGATTTTGTTCTTTGTGATCGCGTGAAGAAATAATAGATTCACTACTATAAAAAAGAATATAACGAAGGAAGCATACACGAAATTAGAAATTTTGATCCCATCATATCAGTGGCATGTTACACTTAATTGATCTTTTTTTTATTTCTTAATTTCTTTTCTATTTTTTTTTATTTCCTCCCTTTGTTTTAGGATCTTTTTCTAAATTTATTCAGAAAAATGAAAAAATGTGAACCTTGTAAATAAAAGTGTCGGACAAGTCAATTGAGAAACAAAGAAGAAGAAAAAAGACCTTAGAGGAAGGAAAAAAAGGGTACATCTCAGATTTAAATTGTTCATTTCATATTTAACTAAAATATTTCTCATAGATGATCTTTTATGAGATGTTTCATAAGTAAAGATTAATATTATTTTATAATAATAATGGCATTAATAACTTTATTTTAATTATTTTTACGACCGCGCTTCGCGAGTAAACTAGTTAACATACTAAAAAGGTTAAGTAAAACTGAATAAAATATTAGCTAGGCATGCATGGAGCTTGTGAGCTGCCGCTTCCACTAAATAAGTTCCACGTAGACTTCACATAGAGGGTTAACTCTATAACAGAGTATGAATGGGTAGAACCAAAATTCTTACACAAAAAATTATTTAATACTATTGAAAGGGTGTTTAATAAAAGCTAAAAAGCCCATCAATATTACAGGGTTACATTAAAGAGCAGCAGCCCTTAGACGTGAAAGTTTTTGCACACAAAACACAAAGGAAGGCGAAGATCAGAGGAAAAAAAACCTTAGTAGCGTCTTTGGAGGCGCAAAGACATAACGGAGAATTGTGGAGTGGAAAAAGTAGGAAAGGAAGAGGAGAAATAGAAGAGGCATTGGCGTGGCTAACAAAGAGGGACGTAAAAAAGAGCAGTCTTTGACACAAGAATAAGTAGGCAGGCATTGCGAAAATCGACCGCTGATCTGAAGTTATATTTTGACACCCACTGCCAATGGCCATCATTGAAGAACCCATCAACATCAAAACTCCTCCCAAACTCCAAGTTGATGAAAAAGTCGAGGTAAGCTTCTTTTTCATGTATTGGTTCTGGGTTTTGGATTTCTTTAATTTCGGGTTTGAAATTGGTTTCATAACCTTTTTTCCAAGATTCTTTTTGCCGGCACATTGCCTTAAATTTTATATCACTATGGGTAATAATCTGTATTGCGATTGCATGCGGGTTTTCTGTACTGTAGTGAAAAGCCTTGAACCAGTAAAAACTACTAAATAAGTGATAACTGACTTTTGTTTTCTTCCTATTTGGGTTTTTCTTGCGTACATATAATGCGTAATTTCTCAGCATCAATGTGGTCAAAAGATTAAAAGGTTTATGGGCGCTTTCAGTATTTTTATTCAGTTACCTGTCAAAAAAGTTTAGCTTTCGCCTACCACTGTTTGTTCATCCGGGGGGGGGGGGGGGGGGTCTCGAAGGAGGAGACAGGGCTTTTTTGTTTTAATGTTTTTTTTTGAAACTTTATTATGATTTTATGCAGGTTAGGAGCATTGAAAATGGATTCCTGGGTTCATGGCACTTGGCTACCGTGATTGCTTCTGATGATTTGGTTCGTCATGTTCAGTATGATCATCTTCTATGTGATGACGGTTCCATCAACTTGATGGAGTCTGTGAATGTTTCTCCCATGGTTGATGGGGTTATTCCTGCTGATAAGGTGCCAGTTACCTATCGTGGTATCATTAGGCCTTTGCCACCTCCAATTCAATTTGGGAGATGGGCTCTACCTTATGGACAATGTGTTGATTTATTTTATCAGGATGCTTGGTGGGAAGGTGTGATTTTTGACCATGAAGATGGCGCCGAGGACCGGAGAATTTTCTTTCCAGATATGGGTGATGAAATGAAGGCTCAAGTCGCCAATCTACGTATAACTCAAGATTGGGATGAGGTTTCGGAAGAATGGAAGCCTCGTGGTAGCTGGATGTTTCTTGAAATAATCGAGGAGATTGAGCCTCTGCACCCCCTTTTAGTCTCGGTGAAACAAATTTGGTATGAAGTGCGGGAGAAGAATGGCTATGAAAATCTTAAGGAGTGGACATCTACTTCGAGGGATATCTGGAGGATCTTGATCAAGGAAGTTGTGCTTGACAATACCATGTTAACCATCAAACAAATATTTTATGAGTTGAACTCTTCACCGGACTTTGTAGAGGGAGGCCAATTGCTAGAATTTTCAGAACCTGCTCTCCAGGCTATATTGAATGTTGAAACATATTTTGATAACTCGGCCATTGTATCCTTTATTGAAGCCATATGCAATTCGGATAGTAGGGAAATGCTGTCTATGGATCAGGATATGTCATGTCTTCAGCCTGTTGAAAAGCAAATTGTTTCAGACGGTTTTGCACCAATCGCGGAGGATGTTCCACTGAATGGTAATGTTATGTTTAGCTCAGTTCTGCCAAGCCAAGAAGAACAACCATCTGTATCACCTACTGCTTTGTCTGTTTTACATCCCCCTAAAAATGAAATTTCTGCTACTTTCTCAATTACTAAGGGTGAAAGATTGAGTTTCACAGACTTTGAGCCTTCCAATGAGATAGATTCTAGAAAGAGCAAGCGACTTGAATGGAAGACCATGGACGATATAGCTGAGTTTTGTCCTGATGCAATTTCTAAATACAATGAAAATCAGATGTCGAACGATAGGTCACTCTCACAAAAACTTAAGATGCATTTGTTGTTTTTAGGATGGAAAATTGAGCTAGCAAAGAGTTGCCAAAATAGGACGCGGTACATTGCTCCTGATGGAAAGATACTTCACTCACTTCGTCAAGTTTGTAAGATGTTGGAAAAGTCAGAAACTTTTGCAGAAGGCCAAAAAACTTCATATGATAGTTCACCTGATGACCTCAAGCGGTCTACTTGGCTGGCAAAAGCACAACCCTCTCCTTCTCAAGAACCAATCATTGATCCTGAATTGTGCCCTCAAGCTGTAATTGATTATTGTTTTTCAGCAGACAATCCTACCTATGACAAGTTGAACCGTGAGCTAAAGAGTTATATGATCCTGAAAGCTAAGCAGCACCTAGCTGCAACAGGATGGAAATTTTATTATCATCGGAAAGGAAACAAAAGAGAATTGCGGTACCGTTCTCCTAATGGGAAACAATTTAATTCTCTTCTAACGGCATGCAGAGGGTGTGTGAAGCAGTTGGAAGCTGAGGGTCAGTTACTTGAATTAATTTCTCCATCAACTCTGGAATTCCAGGGAAATTTATCACCTGGGAGGAGTTCATGTAAGAAGTTATCAACGGAGACATTTTCTGTCATGTCACTTCCGAAAGAACCTGCTCAACTTCACAAAGTCAAAGTTCGTGAAATCAGCATAAGAAGAAAGAAGAGGAGTAATCATGGTGACAGAAACGAGATATACGCAGGTGGCTGCAACATGCTGAAGAAAGGAAACGAATCCACATCTTTAAGTAGAGTAACAGATTGTATAGAATTTCAGTCTTCAGCTCGTGTGCTGCGATCAAGCAAAAGAGCTCGGCAGGCAGCTGTTTCTTCTTCCTTGTATCATACACCTCGAACAGTGCTATCTTGGTTGATAGACAATAATGTGGTTCTGCCCCGTACCAAAGTGCAGTATCGTGGGAAAAAAGATGGTCGTCCAATGGCAGAAGGGCGGATCATTCGTGAAGGGATCAAATGCAGTTGCTGCCAAACAGTTTATGGAATTAGTAACTTTGAGGTGCATGCTGGAAGCAGTTGTCACAGACCTTCTGCAAACATATTTTTGGAAGATGGGAGATCTCTTCTTGAGTGTCAACTGCAGATGAAACTCAAAAATAGTGTAAGAAGCACGAATAATAGACCACGTTCGTTGAAGGACAGTCATTTGGGTACAAATGACTATGTGTGTTCTGTGTGCCATTATGGAGGTGAATTACTTCTCTGTGATGAGTGCCCATCTTCATTTCATTCTGGTTGCCTTGGAATGAAGGTAAAATTTTTCTTCATTGCTGTATCCTACTTCTGTTTCTTTGCCCTCTTACAACAACAACAACAACAACAACAACCCAGTAGAATCCCATTAATGGGGTCTGGGGAGGGTAGTGTGTACGCAGACCTTACCCCTACCCCGAAGGAGTAGAGAGGCTGTTTCCGAAAGACCCTCGGCTCAAAACAAATTCAGATGCAAAGCAATACCATGAAATTCAGAAGAAAGATGCAAAACAAAGGGAGAGGGGAGACAAAGGGAAGGGGGACAATATTAGTACCGCCACAACAATCATAAGA
>AWOL01S0217828.1:0-12294 GCA_000715115.1 Nicotiana otophora
TAGGGTGACCCAACTTGATATATCGACTTATACATATGACGTACTGGCCTATAAGGCCATACCAGTATCCGTATATATGATATCTGTCTATAAGCCTCTAAGAGTACATAAATATCATAAAGGTCGGGACAAAGCCCCGCCATACCAATCAATACATGTCAGAATCATACTGACCAAATAAGCAACTCTGGAGCAAATGGAGCGCACCAACATCTTCCGCTGAGCTAATAGCCTACTTGGAGAACTCTCAACCTGTCTATCGGGACCTGCGGACATGAAACGCAGTGTCCCCAAGCAAAAGCGATGTCAGCACAAATAAAATACCGAGTATCTAAGGCATGACAGTAGTATATTAAAGACATGAAAGGAACATGGAGTAAAGAACTCAACCTGTAATTCTGAATAGCTCTGTGAATCATGAAAATTTATAATGTCATACATGTACGTATAAATGTCATACCATGCATAGGTATATGCGTACATAACACCATCAAGCCTCTGAGGGCATCCCATTATATCATCTCAGCCACTGTGGGCAAAATCATCAACGTATACCAGCTGATCAGGTGGTGGTGCGTATATAATGTCGTAACATTTTTCCATATCCCATATACATATAATATACGCGTATATAACGCCTTCTAGTCATGGGTCAATGTACAGGTATAAATACATGAAATGCATAAGAAATACGTTAATAAGATTTCTCAAAATGTCATAAGATCACTATGTCTTTGATTAATATCATAAAATAAACTTTATCAACTTCCTTATTTTCTGAGACCCATGAACAGATGATAGAATAATAGGACACGTGGGGAATCAAGAACATAAGCATCTTAAGCATTTCTATGAAGAGAGTCATTTATGAAAGTTGCGTATTTTGCTCGTTTCGTTTGTATCATTTGGATCATTCCAAAAGAAAAGAAGGGATAGCCTTAACATACCAGTATGATCTCTTTATTATAACTCAACCAAGCTCAACATAACCTCTTTCATCTACAACAAGTGAAATGATATTGCCGTTAATATATAATGACATACCATCGTATTTGGCTAGTCGTATGGCTTAAGAAAAATCGGACAGCAACTCCCATATTTTTAATACATCCCAAAGACCACTAAGGGTCATCGAGAGCCCAACAACAAATATAACCAACAATAGTAACAACAACAATATAATCCAATATGAGTTTCTCCGATTATCTTAACAACCAAATTGAGCGGCAAGCTCGTTTTTACTCACAACAAGATATAAATTGAATCCAAATCTTATTCCATAAATTAGTTTATAACCTTAAGAACATCATACTTATATGTACTATATTAGTTCTAGTTCAAAACATCCACAAAATGCCTTCCAAAACAGCCCCATACATCTAGTACCTTAATTGTTTTCGTCAATCACTTGTTTTTTTATCTTTTCTTCTTCAATAAACTTAATTAACACCTAGAAAAGCTTAACAACAGCAGACACAATATTATCAAATTATTTCGTACAATTTCCAGCCACCACAAACCATCTATTTAGCCACAAAACAGTCCAACCAAAGACAACTACATCCCATGTTCTTTCAAGTGCTATCTTATGGTTTCTCACTCAAACAACACAACCAACACAAGTTTAACCTTAGGAACAATCAAGGAGATGTTATACATACCTTGGACAACAGCTACAACTTGAAACTCTGTCTCAACTTAGCTCATAATATCCCTCAATCACACCACAACATCATAGAAGCATTCTCTTGTAGTCCTTAACACCTTTGATGATGATTTGAGTTGATTTCCCTTGAGTTTGGTTCTTGAGATCTTGGGATATGTAAGGGAGGGTTTTGGAGAGCTGTTAGATGAAATTTGGGTGAACAATGACCCGCAATGAGTCTGAAATACCTTTAAAAAAACGTAAGGTCGGAGGTCATCTCAAGTGGGTCCCAACCAAACTGCTTGCGTAGTCTCACAAAAATATGGATATCTCTCTACTCCAAAGTCGTATCAAGGAACGGTTTAATGCGTTGGAAACTAGACTCATAGACCTTCAATTTGGTATATAATATATCCCTAAAGTACCTCATATAACATACGAAATGTATTTCTCAAAAAGCTCTATTACATGAAAACTCCTTAGTCGGTTTTTCCGCAACTTAAATCCGTTTTTTCCTAAACTTTATATATTATATCCAAACGTAATATACAGTCATATCATGACTTTAATTTAATTTAAATCATAATTAACAAGTCTCATATTCATTACGTTACCTTGGGACGCACGGGGTATAACAAACTTGCCCCGAATGTGTTTCTAGGCGAAATGCTAAGTTAGCTTGGCTTGAGAAGTGATTGTAGGCTCTTCTTGACCCGTTTTGAAACCGTCCATAGCCCACCAATGATATCATCCTTAGTCAACCCTTTTGAGCCTAAAGCCTCTTTTATTCGATAACCACATAACAAGCCTTTACCCGTTTTATAGTGACCTTCTCTTGGCACCCAAGCTTTCTTTAGCATTCACGAGAAATAAATGGCGAAAACATAAGTTTAGGGGGAGAGACGAGGAGTTTAAAGATGGTATCAAGGCACAAAAAGAGAAAAGAAATGAAGAAGAGGAAAGGCAAAGAAACAAAAGGAAGAACAAAAGAAAAACATAAAAAGAAAGTAAATAATGTGAAAGGGTTGAAAAGATTCAAAAGAAAGCAAAAGTGCAAAGCATGGAGAAAACAAAGAAGGAGAATATGAATAGCATGACCAAGAAAGAATAATGTCAAGTCTCTCTAGTTCCCCTAAGGAAAAAAAGAATGACTCAAAGAGTCGGTCAAATATAAGCCACAAAGAGAAAATGGAGTGCTAAAGGAAAGATGAACTAATTCCATTCCAATATTTCCCTCCTTAGTCCAAAAGCCTTCATTACATGCCGAAAAAGCCCTACGTGATTTCAAGCTGGGTAAACTTACATTAGTGGTGATCTACATGAGGGGTAAGCATATGGTACTAAGAGCTGGGCTTGTGTCTTTTGAGAGTGATGAGTGAATCTTTCTCGATTAATTACATTGAGTGATATATTATTAAGTGAGATGAGCTTCCGCAGAGTATAAGAGGAGGAGTTTGGGATCCACAATGACCTATATGAAAGTGCAAACTTCCTTGAGGAATTAAGTCAACTCTTGATGCTCAAGCGTCACATTAGAGCTATTTGTGCTTTAACATTCAAATCATAGGCTTGTTAATGATTCATGAGTGTGTGGGTAATTGTTGGTCCCAATTGATGTGTGTTTGATTCAACTTAGGCCACCTGAAATAGCCCTTTTCTAGTGGAGGTGGGAATTGCCTTAATTGCTTGAGGACAAGCAAAAACTTAAGTTTGGGAGAGTTGATAAGTAGGGATTTTGACTGCTTATTTACTCTCTTTTACTTACGTTTTAGCTCAAAAATGCTTAAAGGTATTCCCGAGAACTAATGAAATGTGCTTTCTTGCAGGAATATTAGGAAACGAGCCAAAGAAATGAAAATCAACTAAGAAGGAGTAAAAATTGGACAAGAACCAAAACAAGATAAAATGGACCAAAGTGCGGACCGCACAATACTGTGTGCGGCCACAGACTCTGAAGAGCTACTATCAGAATTCCTTCACAAAGAGAAGACCGCACAATTATTGTGTAGCCGCAGAAGACAAGGTTCAGAGAGATATGTTTTGGGGACCTGAAGATGTGCGGACCACACTATTATTGTGCGGCCGCAGAATGCAAAAGTGCGGCCGCACTCATAAATGTGCAATCCGCAGAAATTTCCCATGTCCAACCCAAGATCAAGAGTATGGCCGCACCTAGAAATGTGCGGTCAGCACAATTAGAGGAAGTGCGGCCACACCCCAAATTTATGTGGCCGCAGAAGACCACCCTGTCAAGTCAGCTTCAAAGTGCGGACTGCACACAAAATTGTGCGGCCGCACAACCTCTACAGGGGAAATTTTGTCCGATAATTTTAGTTGGGTATAAATAGATCTTTTTTCATTTTTAGGTTAGGTTTGAACACCTGAGAATAGATAGCCGTTTTTCTTTACTGTTTTGGGTAACTTTGTAACAGTTTATCATTTTAACATTATAATTTCTTCCCTTAATCATCTATTATGAGTTTTATCTTAGTTTGTCCTTTAACTTCTTCATTTCCTATGAGTAGCTAAACCCTTAGCTAGGGTTGTGACCCAACCCTAGTATGGGTATCTAATGGGTGATTGATTTAGTGCTTATTTATGATTGGATATATGATATTTAGCCTAGTTCTTGCTTGAATTTAATAATTGATGGTTGGAAACATTGATTCATAACTAATTGACTAAGTCTCTACTTGAGAAAGAGAGATTAAGTCTAAGAAAACTTGGCTAACAAGAAATTGGGGTGAACTCAATAAATTGATAGCCCCAATTAAAGGGTCAAAGCTAGAGATAGTAAGACCCGACTTGAGCATCTATCACTTGTTTCGTGAGATACCCATTTGGACTTGAGAAAGCCAAATTAGGCAAAATCACTCAAACCACCGAGAGGCATAGAGTGATTAATCACGTGTGATTGATATATTGTATCCCGACCAACCAAACATGCCCTAAAGCAATCAATCTGGTAGGTAACCAACTGGGCAGAAGTTACAACCCTAGATCTTTTATAAACTGAAAAACAACAATACCAAAAATATTGTCCCTTAGCTTTACAATTACAAGCATTAACATAAAAATTATAAGTAGAAAAGAAACAACCGAATATGTGGAAGCGCAATCTTGGGTATGTCATATACGTAGACTAGGTATATACCTAATCCAACATAAAGCTCTATGTGGAATCGACCCCGACTCGCATTGGGTATTTATAATTGCATCGATCGCCTCACAATACCAATCAGTGGTGTGAGTTTGGGCGACATCATACACGCAAGTCATAATACATATTACGAAGTTGCTCCGGACCTTAAGTCGCTCAATGGGGCGTAAATTCTTAAAACGACAAGTTGGGTGTTACATTCTCCCCCTCTTAAAATATCGTTCGTCCTCGAACGTGCCAAGAATTATTCTGAAGACATTAAATTACTAGGTGTATTCTTACACACATACTCATGGGTGATTGTACCTCACCGCAATTTAACATGGGTCCGACAACACTATCTCAATTGAGATTATTTCTTTTATCCTCATTTATAAACTTTAAAGCCAAATTATTTTTTTTACACTCCAATTAATTTCAAAAAGGCCTAATTTTTATATTAACAAACTGTGTTAGTCTCAACCGGCTGTAGCAATTTTGTGCCTACACGCACATTACACGTGTGCTCATAACTACATCTCTAGTCATAATAGTTGTTCATAATTAATTCCAACATCCTCAATTAATCTCATATTAACCAAAACCTTGTTTTAAATTTTTCACAACATTGACAGCAACACACAAGGAATGAAGACCTCATAATTGTTTACCCGAATTAACGAGTCATATTTAACGCCACCTGGGCACTCACCTCGTAGGCTAAAACTCAATATTCACAGCACGAATATGGCTAAATATGCACAATAACACATAAAAGAATTATCAAATAAGCCTAACAGTCATGACTCCCTATTAATACTATAGTACAAATTTAAATTTCACAAAGGGAGAATTTAAACACATAAAATTTTCACCACAAGGATCTCATCCTTATATAACTTCCACCGCGGCTTGTAGCCCAGTTTAAATATTTCACATCATATAAAAATTGTGAGGATCGCATCCTCAACTCTGCATCACAAGTATTTTGTACATTGTGCCAATTGAAATTTTCCATTCCCTTTTTTCTTAATAAATTCTGTGAAACACTTTCACAACATAAAATGAACCCACATACCGGTAGGGCATATAATTCACAAATTTAATCAAACTATCCTGAATTTATAACAAAACCCAATGTAGTGAGTAACAGAAAGTCACTTTTTGACTCTTAGCCCTAAATAGTGTACAAAACAAAATGCTAGACACGGGCTAACGCCATCAAATCTCCCAACAGGGATAAACACGTGAGTGGTGTACAAATCACAAACTCACCCTATATGGAGCACGATAGGAGGTCTCACCTCAATAATCAGAATTGAATCAAAATAAGAATAGTGCTCCTCTATTATGAATTAAATCATACCTATAATGACACCATTTGGTGTAGCGGCCTCAGCCATACCATATCAATTATATCAATGGGTCGGGCCTCCCCCTCTAGGGCGCCCCTTTACCCGCCTGTCCTCCACCCCTAACAGATTGTGCATGTAGGATAGTAAGTGGAATAGAGCCTGTAACATGAGTATTCTGATGAAATCCGCCTCTCCCAAGTCTGGGATAATCTCTCATGATGTGCCTAGTATCACCACACTGATAACAACCCCTCTGTAGGTTCGGCTGCTCATACTGGGCATGTGCTAGATAACTGGAATAACCATTATAGGAACCTTATGTCGGTGGTGCATTAAAAGAACTTACTGGAGCACACTAAGTATTCTGAAATTGTTTCTATGACCCCGTTGATACCGAAATGTAGAATTATTAAGGACGCGGGAATACTACAAGTCTCAGCATCATCCCATACAAATCTTAGCTCTTAATAATATACAAGTTTCGGAGAACCTTTCAATACCACAAAAATACATCTCATGCCAAAACTGATATAATGCATGACCCCGCAATCTGATCGTTGATAGTAGACTCCCCTCACTTGGCGCGAAGCCATAGGACACATTTCGATGATCCACATTACTAACCTTCACCGCTCATACGACACCGTTCATAAGACACCTCAAGCCATTTATTTGGCGCATGTCATCCTCGTGACAGTTAAACTCGCTTTCTCCAGTGTCTTGGCTGCTAGTATGTACCCTTCGCTTAATAGAAGTCCCATACGAACCACATAGTCTCTAATACCACCAACTATCTTCAGATCTACATCCACCTCGTGACCCTACCACGATTGTGACGATTAGGCAACTAATTAAACCTTCTTAAGATCGTACTTACCAACTAGATGTCAGAACCTGTTGCACTCCCATGTGCACAATTAAATGATCTCTTAATACTTTCGCATCCTCGATCTGGTAACAATGGTTAAGCAACCCTGACTCTCTTATAACCCCTCTGTAGTATCGTGAACCATTGGCGCATAGTTGATACCGAGTGCGAAATTTCATACACGAGTGGATGCAAAAGAACATAAGATATATGCTTCAAGCTGAATAAATCCTGTAGGATAAGGAATGAAAGAAGTGGAAATTTTCCTACTATCTTTGTAGCCTCTCGAGGAATAAGTACAGACGTCTCTGTAACAATCCGCAAGACTCTACTAAACTCGTTCGTGACATTTAGAACCTATGAACCTAGAGCTCTGATACCAACTTGTCACGACCCAAAATCCCACCACAAGCGTCGTGATGGCACTTACTCTCTAAGACTAGGCAAGCCCATTATAATAACAATTAAAGCCATTTTTTTAAACATATAATTTAATACAAGTGTCAAAACCAATAGCGAAAATATTCAAACAACCTCCCAAGACTGGTAATACTGAGTTATGAACTCTAACTGAATACATGGAATGATCTCGAGGACCGAATATACAATACTGTTCGAATAAGAATTTAACAGTACAATAAAAATGGAAAGACTCCAAGAGACTGCGACGACCAAGTAGTTCTACCTTAAGTCTTTGCGATCACACTCTAACTTTGTCCGAGTCCGATATCTTCAAAACCTGGCTCTGCACAAAAATGTGCAGAAGTGTAGTATGAGTATACCACAGTCGGTACCCAGTAAGTATCAAGACTAACCTCGGTGGAGTAGTGACTAGGTACAGTCAAGACACTTACTAGTCTAATAACCTGTGCAATATAGTATACAAAAGTAATAGAAAATAAATAGCAGTGATAGCTATAATAATCAACTAGTTATGTAAACGACAGAGCAACAAGAACTCCATAAATATTGCTCAAACAGATAATGAACACAAGTGTAACGAATAATCAAGCCCTTCAAAATATACATCTTTCATTTATAAGTTTTTCAATAAAAAATTCTAGAATATAATCCTTTCCAAAAAATATATTTCGAATATACTTCCTTCAAAGAAATATCTTTCAAATATAATTCTTTCAAATAGATATCTTTCGAATATAATTCTTTCAAATAAATATCTTTCGAATATAACATTCTTTCAAATAAAATTCACCATGTGACACCTCGTTTCATAATCATAAAATACGGGTCTCAACCCACTTTCATATTTTTTGTAACACGGGTCTCATCCCACTTTCATATTTTCACGACATCTCGTGCCCACATTTCATTTTTGTTGTGGCGTGCAACCCGATCCCATATAACATTAATAATATCTGTTGCGGCATGCAACTCAATCCCATATAACATTAATCATATATGTTGCGGCGTGCAACCCGATTTCATGTAACATTATCTGCCCGGGAATAACCATAGTCTCACGATTGCAACATAGATTAGACTATTATCAAGTTTACCAAAACAACAAGACAAGTTGCACAAGATATAAGGATAAAGACAATGAAAATCACAACATCACATAAAAATCACCAACAGAATAATCCCACATCATCACATATCATCCCTGACAATAGCCACCATTATCTCTCCTATAGCCACCCTTATCGCTCCTATAGCCGTCCTTATCGCTCCTATAGCCGCCCTTATCGCTCTGTATAATAGCCACCCTTATCGCTCCTCCCAGACAATATCCCAGAACACATAACCACAGTGAAATGCCACCCTTATACCCACATAATATCAACAGTAGAATGCCACCCTTATATCCTCATAATAATAACTCAGATCACACAACAATTTACACAAACTATTATCACGACAACACAACACAATCAATTCATATCACAATTTGCCCAATGACCACAACCAATTTCAAAGATATAGCAAATTAATAAATATATAAATAAATAGCCCAAGGCTCCACACAACGTATATAAAACCTCAAAACAACAACAGAGATGGAAAAGTAACTCAGCGTAGGACAACGCCTTCATTAATTCAAATTTTAATAAATATAAATTAAAGCCTCATTTTAAAATTATTTAATAATTATTTACAGATACGGATTCCATAATGAATTTAATTCCAAGACAAATATCAAATCAACAACACACGGAGTTCACATAAAAATCCAAGTGACAATAACACAAAATTATCATATAAAATACAAATTCGACAAACAAGGAATGAGGCATGACAATTCAAGGACTTACTAAGTTCCAATAATTTTTCAATTTAATACATAAGGGCGTCTACGAATTTCAACCGATATAATTTGTACATATAAATCAAGTACGTACTCGCCACCTCGCGTACACGACCTCCAATCACACAATATCCACATAAGACTCAATGCTTAAGGGGTAATTCTCCCACTCAAGGTTAGGCAAGATACTTACTTTTTGAAGTTAGGCCGATATTTCAAAATCGCCTTCTTGCTTGAATTGACCTTCGGACAGCTCAAATTATTTAAATTTAATTGTATAATTTCATTAAAATTCATCGAAAATAATTCCGGATACTAAAGCGTCGACTTAGAATTTCACATTTAAAAAGTCAACCAAGGTCAACGCGGTGCCCGCATCTCGGAACCCGGCCAAATTTTCACGAAATCCGAATACCCATTCCGATACGAATTCAATCATACCAATTTTATCAAATTCCGATAACAACTCGGCCTCCAAATCTAAATTTTCCGTTTTTGAAAGATTTTACAAAAATTCCAATTTCTTCAGTCTAAATCCGAATTAAATGATGAATATAACCATGGATTTATGCAATATAATCACTTTTGGATATAGGATACTTACCCAAGTTGAAGTTTTGAAGAAATCCTCAAAATGGTCCAAGAACCGTACTCCAAAAATCCAAAACGAAATGAAGGAAATGACCATTTTTGGTCCTTATGTTAATGCCCAATAAAAACACTATTCTGGTTGCTAAAAGTCCAATTCCCGGCTAAAAGTGCCAAATCTGGTCACTAAAGGTGCACACCAGAACTGTTTACAGCAGTAGTTTATGTTTAACTAAAAAGGCTCTAACTCCTCCATACGAACTCAGAACTCGACGATTCTTATTCCTATTGGTCAAAAATAATAATAAGAACCTACTCGTTCAATTGAAACTCAATTCGGAGCTCATTTGCTCATTGTGATACCATTTTTGCTCATTAAATAATTAACTCATGTTTCGCGCTAAAAACCCAATCGCGACTTGATGAAATTATACCAAACATTCCAGATCATTCCTATAATTCCTAGAACTAAAAATGGACCTTGGATCAATATATGTTTATGCTCAAAACAACAAACTCTTCCAAAACCTCTTCCTAGACAGCCTGTAGTGTATCAACCTTAACGTTTTGTACACGCCTCCAACTGACAAACGGTTTAAATTTATGAAAACTAGATACAAAGGATACAACTTTTATTTTTGTATCATTGCCAAAATCCTTATAGATTACGAGATATAAGCTTCTAAAGTCAGTCATGTGCAGCAGAAATTTCTGCAATGCACACTGTCAGGCAAAACAACTGCAGTACCAGGCTTCGGTTAATCGATCATAACTTTCTGTGCAAATGTCCAAATAATGAATGGTTTACATTTTAAGAACCTAGACTCAAAGGGCTACTACTTTCATGTTTTAAAAGTTTCCAGATTCCTTATAAATTTCTAGATATAAGCCTCCAAAGTCCCAACGCGATTGCACCAGTTGCTGCCAAAAACAGCTTCTGCCAACAGAAATTCCAGTAGCTTCAACACGGCGCCAAACGATCCGAACCCTATCCGAAATTCATTCGAGCCACTCGAGACCTTGTCCAAATATATCAACAAGTCTCATAACATAACACGGATCTTCTCGAGTCCTCAAATCACATCAAACAATATCAAAACTACGAATCGCACCTCGAATCGAATTATGAGTTTATGAATTTTCCAAAACTCTATAATTTGCGCCGAAACGTATCAAATCAATCTGGAATGACTTCAAATTTTGCACGCGAGTCTTAAATGACATAATGGAGATGTTCCAATTTCTAGAATCAAATTTTGACCCCGATATCAATAAATTCAACTCCCGGTTAAACTTTCCAAAAAATTTCTATTTTTCAACTTTCGCCAAAATGCGTCGAATTGTCCTACGGACTTCCAAATTCAAATCCGAGCATATGCCCAAGTCTGAAATTACCATACAAAGCTATTGGAATTATCAAAATTCCATTCTGGAGTCGTTTGCTCAAAAGTCAAACTCCGGTCAACTATTTTTATTTAAAGCTTCAAAAATAAGAGTTGTTCTTTCAATTAAATTCTGAATCTTTCAAAAACTAAACTCGATCGTACACGCAATTCATAATACATATTACTAAGTTTTTCGGGATTTTAAGTCACTGAACGGGGCATAAATATTTAAAATGACAAGTCAGATCATTACAAAACCCTTCAATATGGGTGGTGCCCCCGGGATCTGATCAACCCTGGAGTTATAAGTTTCCACTTTCTTGTCGTTTGCTTTGATCCTCTTTTCCCCTGAATATATCCGCTTTGTCAGTTCCTCGAGCATCTTTATAATTTCGGGGTTAGTCCCCGATTCTTGTTCATTTGACCTTACCACAGTTGGCTCTATTCTGTGGGTGACTTCTTGGGGTAGACCGGGCTCAGCCCTGCTCGGTGCCTAGGTTTGGCTCTGCAACTGAGCTATCGCCACCTGTTGAGCTTGCATCATTCGAAGATCATACGCAGGCCGATCCCGTCTTCTCCTATATTTTGGGCATTTCGAACTACAGATCGGGTTCCACCATGGATACTTTTTTCGGGACCGGAATGTTGGTTTGCTTCGATGGCCACATGCGAATTAACATCAATTGGTCCACGGCCCGAGTCCCAACAGGGTCAGCGGGTGGCCTTTCATCCCGGGGCGTCACGTTGTTATTCTCACCTTGATGGCCAGATTTATTGTCAATATGAAGGGGCATTAATTGAGAGTTTGTCATTTTTAGCCTGAAATCAAAGATACTTCCAAAGGCAAGTGTAAAATAGTGTGTTTTACAGAGATTTGTATAAAATAACCACTATTATCCTTATCCTTAGCCCCACGGTGGGCGCCAAACTGTTTACCCGAAAAATAA
This sequence comes from Nicotiana otophora, assembly GCA_000715115.1. NCBI lineage: Eukaryota > Viridiplantae > Streptophyta > Magnoliopsida > Solanales > Solanaceae > Nicotiana > Nicotiana otophora. The sequence continues at coordinate 12,194 of AWOL01S0217828.1, forward strand.
ATAACAATTGAATTTATACGCGACTCTAAGTACACATGATACAACTTGGTACAAACCGAGAATATATATATATATATATATATATATATATATATATATAT
>AWOL01S0217874.1:6964-19167 GCA_000715115.1 Nicotiana otophora
CAAACCCCCCAAGAGTTGTCTTATGTTTTTGTGAGTTTAGGAGGTTTGAAACAATTGGAATGCTTTGAGCAACTAAGACAGAGTCAGAAGGGAGTTTAGGCTTCTGTAAATTTTGTCTATTTGTTTGATAAAGTAGATCCTATTTTCCGAGCATTTTTCTTGTTTTCATTGCTAATCATCTTCAATTAAGTACAAGATAAGATAAGATCATTTCAAACTATTTGTTTGAGGAATTTTTTTGTGATCAATATCTGAAACCTTGTACTTCTACATTGAATATAGTGAATACAGTGAAATACATTTAATACACTGAAATACAGTAAATACATTGATCTATAAAAAACACTGAATACAATACATACAGTGAATATAATGAAGTTTGAATACATATTGTAATACAGTGAATACAGTGATTATAAACCTTTGATATATATTGAATACAACAGCAACATGTATTAAGAATAACTTAACTATTGTTAATATATAGTACATATGAATATAATGAATACAACATGGTGAATGCAGTGAATCCAAAATTTGAATATGCTAAATAAAACAGTGAAACACAAATATTGACACATCATGAATAAACACATGTAAATAAACTGAATGCATATTTCAATACATTGAAACCAAACAATGAAAAAATTGAATTTAACTAAATTGAATGTATAAGGGATATATCTTACATCGTCATTCCATAGTTGACCGTCAAATGATAGAAGGTAAAACCAATTTTTTGAAGTGACTTCATGAACTCCAAAATCCAACAGTATAGACAGTGTTGACTTGTGTTTCTTGTAATGGTCTTCCTTATCCTTTCTACAAGGATTTGGAAAAAAAATGTTATACTTCACATTATAAAGGGTATAACCATACATTATAGATCGAAAGAAAAAACTTACTTTTGATCATGTTTAGCAAGCAGACCATCACGAACCCATTTCTCGAATTCTTGAATGACTAAAGTATGATGTGACCCCGATATTAAATCATCTTTAAAGGGATATTTTTTGTCAAATATGGGAGTCAACTTTACTGAAGTACCTGCAGTTCATTAAAGTCATTAATAGCGACATCTAATTAAAGTTAATATGGGGATATAAAACATAGCTTTATAAAATACAGATTTTGTATAAAAATTTACTAACCGGTTGAGTCGAAGTTTGTCTCGTATGGTCAAGAATTCCATCAACTTGGACGCCGAGTCCTATGAGAAGGTAAATGCGGTGGATCAACAAGTTTTGCTGATGGATGTATCACAATTCTAGTTTCTGGAATTTGACTTGGAAGGTCATCATCCGCCAACTCAAATTGTGACACATGTATTTCTCTGGTACATCCTCGCCAGTTTTGGGTAGTATAACACACGACACCTCTGATGCAGTAGGCCCCTCCTTTCTTAATTCACCACAGACAGAAATATCCCCTGTAGATGCATTTAATGTGTCTCCAGTTAAAATAGCATGTGAATGTCCATCGGCATGAATATCGGTATTCAGTTTCCTTTCCATACTTAACATACACCCAATTGAATACATTAATATATCACATATTTGAAAGAATTATATTTAACAGATTAGAATAAACATAAAATACCAAGTTCAGAGTAGGTGTACAAACTTGTATTCTGTCAATGTATCCACATGTATTCTATAAATATATTCACTAATATAACACTGTATTCACATGTATATAAGTATATTCTGAATTATGTATGTTGTTGTATAGATGATTAAACTGAAGAATAAAAGCTGATTAACAATATACAACAACAACATACCTAGTAAAATCCCACTAGTGGGGTCTAGAGAGGGTAAAGTGTACGCAGACCTTACCCCTACCCCGGAAAGATAGAGAGGCTGTTTTCGGGAGACCCTCGGCTCAACAGAAGAGACTACTGAATAATAGTAAAAGCTGATTAACAATATACATTCAAAAAATCATGAATACAAATACAACACTATATTCACATGTATATAAGTGTATTCTGAATCATGTATGTTGTTGTACATGATTGCACTGAATAATAGTAAAATCTTATTTACAATATGTATTCGAAAAATCATGAATACAGTTATAGCAACATATAAATACACTAATTACACATGTATCATTATACTACATATATACTAAAGAGGTTAAAAATTTTAGCCTCTGAATTCTCCCCAACAGCTATATCATGCTTTGTTTGGCCTTTGGGATTATCATGCAAGTTGGCCTCGGTTGACATTTGAATACCACCATCATGTCTCCCAGTATATTTCTTTCTTTGATATACCCTTTCTATATTTTGATTTGCTTTAGCATGTTCAGAAAGTTTTTTGAAATTTTCATTGATCAATGATCGTAGAGCAGTGAACTAACTCATCACCTAATAATTACACAAACAATTGAAGAGGGGTTAGAAACATATAAGAAAGTTAATAAATAACTGTAAAGTTAAATATGCATTAACAATACTTACATAATCCTTGAATGAATTTAGATCATGCCTCAAAGCAGACAAATCATCAAATTTAGAATCAACTGGCTTCTTAACATTCAGTACAGTTTCCTTGATTTCAATCTTAGCAGTGGGAGAAATCTTGGCTTGAGGTATTGCGGACACATGTGGTATTGGACTCTCTGTAATTGAGGGATCAATTTGCTGTTGTTTGGGCCTTTTGTGAGGTGGTGACGAAGATGGACCAACGCTTGCATCGTGTTTCTTCTCCGGCTGAAGAGGCGGTGTAAGACTAAAGTCCTCAGAATCATCTTCATTGTTGTCTGTATGAAGAGGACTTTTGACTACATCAACACCATCCAGAGGCACCTGAATAACAGCAAGCTCGCTAGCGGTTGGTTGAATGTTGTTGTATTTCATCTGGAAATAGAAATACACTCCATGTAAATCACACTTGCTGTATGATTACTACTGTAATATGCTTTATGTATATGGGCAATTACATATACATATGTATTCAATTGTATTGTATAAAAAATGTCCAACATTAAATTAAATGTGTAGCTATAAAATTGTATTATGTATTCTGCTGTATTCCTGTTAATTGTGAAAACATGGACATAGATGTATGATATATTCAACTGTATTAATTTTTTAAGTTTAACATTGTTTTTAATAACATAAACATATGTTGAATAAAATACCAATCAATTAAATAATACTCCTTCCGTTTTAATTTATGTGAACCTATCTCCATTTTAGTCTATGCAAAAAAGAATGACCTCTTTCCTTATTTGGCAACAATTTACCTTTATGCAATGATTTATAACCATACAAAATATATGTGCCTCATTTTACACCACAAATTTAAAAGTCTTCTCTCTTTTCTTAAACTTAGTGCCAAGTCAAATTGGTTCACATAAATTGAAACAGAAGGAGTAATAAATTACCATGTTTCACTGGTCGTTGAACATGCCATTCATCGAGTAAGCATAAGTTAGTTGGTTGACAGTGGATTTCCAATTGAGAATTCTGGGAATCCGGTTATCAACTCGGAGTGTAATTTTGGGATCAACCTTTGAACAACACTTGTACAACAATACTTGCATAGAGAGGGGCAACCCAGCTATCCTGTATTACTTATTCTGGGAATCCATCTTCTTGCTAATAGATTTGATAAGGGCCTGGAATGCCTCCTTACTCCATGGGTAATCAGAATATCTCCGCTCTCGATCAAGTCACAATGTAGTCTTGGGATGGTTGTGCAGTTCTTCTCAGTAGATAATATGAATGTATGTATGAAATACAACACAAATATTTTAATGTCATCTTCATCATTGTCAAAACCCCAATTCTTGTCATCAAAGTATTTCAACAAATCTTTCTTCTTGACATTCTTTGTACCATCAAAGTATGTATCCACAATCTTGTTAGGCATCTTTGTGTTAAACTTAAATCTTCAGCGTCATTAACACAATTGAGACCAGTAACTACCGCAAACTCCATGATTGAAAAAAATAATGTTGTACCTTTCACATATATTAAAAATGAATCAACATGACTTTCTTCCACCTGCAGAACCATGAAGCACCTGAAGAGTTGATGTTGAACCTCACAGTGCTTCATATCGAGGAACTTCCAAAACAAGTAGTACTAAATAATTTGTACGGAGTAAGTTTTTCTTTGAGGTCAGAGATTATGTCAGTGTTCGTGTAGGAATTGATATGCGGTGATAAAATAGGCGGGTGTTTAACAAAGAATTTTATTTCCTGCATACAAAAGAAGAATTAAAAAGATAAAATATATGGCTGAAAATATAGATGAATACAATTATGTTGAATACATAACTCATTCATGAAATACAACATAATGCACTGATAAATACCACAAAAACTGGGAGTTATGGCAATGACTGTTATTTTAAATATTGCAGAATACAGTTGGCTTGAGAATACATATGAATAGAGTTAGGGTGAATACATAACTAAATACAGAACAACTGCTGTATTTAAAAATATTGTTGAATGAACTTAAATACATATAAATACATCTAACTACAACAGTCAAAAATCACTGTAAAAGTAAAAGTCAATGTAGGCTGTATACGGTCAAAATCAGGCTTACCTAATTTCTTATGACTTATCGAGACCGGGGTGATAGACCATAGATCCGACCTCACATTGTATCGAGCCACATCACGAAGATGGATTGCAGAGTTTATGAACCAAAGACCGATCGAGGTCGAGACCAGCCAAGACCGAAATCGAAGTGGGATAAAGATCGAGCGAGATCGAAGGAAGCCTGCTAAGTCGAATAACAGAAAGCCGAGATATTCGCGATCGGGCAAGGATCGTGGCGGAAATCTCGGCACGTATCAAGTCAGGACCGGTTTATTAGCCAATCATGGGATTTCCTTCTATATTTAGATTTGTACCATAAGTACAATTCCTTTACTATATAAAGGGCAGTTCTAATCATTTGTAATCATCACATTCACGCATAACCAAGCGATATAATATATTTTTTCTCTTAAGCTCTCTTATTCTGCTGCAGTTCATCCTTTTCAATTATATATTCATTTGGTTCGAGGGCGATCCAGTTCGAGGGCCAAACTGCATTTCATATCGGTTTGCTTTATTTCACAGTCAATTTCTAACATTAATTCTCATATTCATCACTTTGTGCCAAGTGAAATCACATATCCTTAAAATCACTTATAAATTTAATTGTTATCTAATTTTAAGGGTAAACATAGGCAATATCGAATACATATAAATACATCTACATATAAGAAAAGACAACCACCGTACAAGCTAATAATCAATGTATGCAGACTCGAATACATATAAATATATCTACAATTACCTTGTCATTCAGTTCCTTTAGCGACCTCTTTTCCCTTACTCCCTGAAGCATCATCCATGAGTTTTCTTCTCTTTTCACATCAGGAAGTGTTGATTTTTTCGAAGATTTCTCAACTTGACCTTGTTTCGTAGGATCATTATGTATTTTTGTTCTCCTTTCGGTTTCAGTGGTTACTGATGAACCTGCAAATACATGTTCCGCTTTAGTGATTTGCAAATCGAAAGATGGCCCATCGAAATTTAGTGCTTTGGTGGGTATACCTCTAGTAACCCTCTTTTAAGTTGTTGAATCAGCCATTGAAAAGGAAATTTCAAGTTTTCTGGTGAAAACTGAATAATGGTGAATATTTTAAAAAAATAGTAAAGAGAAAAAGAAGAAGCTTTAACCGGCCAAAAGCTAAAAACTTTAACACTTACCACAATTTTTTGGAGCAAAAAATATTAAAAATTGAGGAAGACAATGACGCTGATAAAGAAGAATCGTGGTTCAATAATAGGGAAGACTGGCGTTGTGAGAGAGATCATGGAGAGAGAAATAAGATACTGGGCGATAATTTTGGGAGAGAATAAACTGAAAGAATGTGAGAGAAAAATATTAGAAAATAATATTTTAATAATATTAGAAAAATATTAGATAGCGTATTTAATGACTTAATGATAGGAAGTGACCATAAATACATATTTTGCTATAAAAACTAAAAGATAACTATAGAAAATAATATTTTAAAATGGTTTTTATTTATAATAAATAGGATGTAAAACTTTGCCGTAGGAGGCGAAAATTAATTTTATTTTCTAAGGACAGATAAGATCATTTTAAGCTATTTGTTTGACGAATTTTTGTGTGATCAATAGTTGAAACCTTGTACTTCTGATATTTCTGCAAATTTTCTTTTTAAAAAGACGAGTTAATTCTGTACAAAATTTAGTAAAATCAATCCCGAGAAACAAAACAAAAAAATAGTAGTTATATTGAGATGTTAAAGTCTTGAATGCGTTTTTCTTTTCTTAATTTTATGATTACTCTCTTAAATTAAAGGCTTATCCCCCCAAACCCAAAAAAAAAAAAAAACTGATAGTAATAATAATAACACGAAAATAAAATAATTTAAAGAAATTCGTTAGATTACTCAAATATCAAACGAGAAAGTAAACTTTCAACTAGTATTAAATTATATTATTAATAAAATGAGTCAAATAAACATTACATAAGCTCCTAATCTTGTTATTTTATATCACGTGGGACCCTAGGTCTTACCTGGCTATATATGTAACGACGAATTGCTCATTTGAATTGCTCCCGTCATTCCATACTGTTCCAATTCTCTTTTCCTCCTCCCTTCTCTCTAAAACTCTCTCTTTTTCTTCCAAAAATTACTATGGCTCAGGTTATGAAGAAGATTGTTGAAGAACTAAAAGCTGAATTGAAGAATTTGAAGGAAAAAGTAGACTCTCTACGAAAAGACGAACGTCGGGTACAACGTGAACTTGACCATTCCTTGTATTTCTCTCTAAAAGCTCTTGCTTTTTCGTTCGCAATGATTGTTGTTCTGGTGCTTCCGCTGTTTTCAAACAAAACTCTAGAATGTAGCTTGTTTTACCCTATTGTCTTGACTGGTTTGGTCCTAATAAGCTTGTCAGTTTTTTGCTGCTATCTCGCCAAGGTGAGATGAAGGATCAAGTTGAAAGCCTATCAGCTCTCCTGGATGAAATCAAAGTTGAGATGCTTAAGGTGAGCGGGCTGAAGCAGAAATTGGATGCTGATACATTGGAGATATTGGAGGAGCATCTTCATATAATGGATACGAGGGTGAAAGAAAGGCCTATTTGTGCATTTTCTGCTAATTGCATCCAGTTCCTTATAGTCTTATCTCACATTTAATTCTCTTGTGGCCTGCTGCGTGATTTTCTGGTGCCTCCCACATGATTTTTGCGTCAAATGAGTGAATGAAGACCCTGTCAAGTATAGTGATTGTGTTTAGTGACTGTGTAGTTAGCCAATTGACTAGTATTGTTCTGATTGTGTTTAGTGACTATCTCTATGTCTAGTTAGCCAAGTGACTAGTAAATCTGTTAGTACTTTGTAGTGATTGTGTAGTGAATAGCTTTGCCTGTTGCCTTTTTGCTGTTCAGTTCATTTTAAAAACTCTATAGCTTGTTTTGTAGTGATTGTGTAGTGAATAGCTTTGCCTGTTACTTTTTACTGTTCAGTTCATTTTAAAAACTCTATAGCTTGTTTGGCGATTACAGTTTTATTTTCAATTCTGTTTCTTATATTCTTATAGCAATTCTTGAATGGTTTGTCTGTATTAATTCTATCAATGCCAATGACTGCATCATGGATTTGGCAAGTATTATGGGTTGTAAAATTGATGTTTATACGTCGGTTTATCTGGGGCTTCCTTTAGGGCCAAATATAATAATCAGAGGTGTGCGGCAAGGTGTGATTGATAAATGTGTTAGGAAGCTGGCAGGTTGGAAGAAACAGTTTCAATCTTTAGGTTGGTATATTTCCACAGACGAGTAGTGTTTCGGATGGGATACTCACTTATCTGATTCACTTGTTCTTATTCCCACTAAAGTTGAAACGAGGATAAATTCTTTAAGGAGCAAATTCTTATGGGAAGGAAGTGCTGATAGGAGAAAATTTCATATGGTGAAGTGGAAAACGGTAATGTTGGATTAAAAAGGAGGGGGACTGGGGGTTAAAAATCTAAAGATACATAACTAGAGCTTGCTTTTCAAGTTGTTATGGTGGTTAAATGGTAATGGTAGGGAGTTATGGAAGGAGGTTGTTAAGCTAAGATGATAATTGGTGCCCCAATCCTATGTTAATACCTAACAGATTAGCAATTTGGAAGCAAATATGCGGATTATGGAATGAATTTCAGCAGTCTATCATTCTAATAGTTGGAAGTGGGACTGATATCTGGTTAGATGGTGGCAGGTTGACGGATAGATTTCCTACTTTGTATCTCAAATTCATCCCCAAATTTCCTCAACCCCACCATTCCCAATTCTCATCTTCAGTTGCCTTAGTCTTTCAGTAGCCAAACCCAATATCAGCTTATGAGTTATGACATCTCCTTTGATACTTTAACCCATTTATGCATCTCGAAGCTTGTGCCACAGATACATAAAAAATCAGATGAGTTAAGGAGAGAAGCCCAATGGGTATCCAATAATGGCGACATAAGAAGTGTTTATCCTTAAAACGTGAGGGGTTTGCTGTTAAGTTGGCAAAGCCAGTGAATTAGAAGGAGAAGAAAACAAATCTGGCAACCGTTCCATTGTGCATCATGTGGACTGCCTGAAATAACAGATGTTTTGAAGAAAAAAGGCAGCATATTTCTTTTGTGAGAAATAGATGCTTACAAGAGTTGATTATACCTTGCATTTGTTATTTAAATGTCCAATATTAGAAGTCAGCTGTGCCAGCTTGCGGTATTAGACTAAGGTTTGTGTCCCAGGTTCAGTCGACCTTTCTTTTACTGAATCAGGAAACTAAAATGTTAGCTGTCTAACTGTCTTGTATGCTTGGAAATCTCAATCATGCACTTTCTAAGATTAATGGCTCACTGAAGTTTCTAAAGGCAAGTGTCAACCACTTTAATTCTCTACAACTTTAGCAAATATCCTACTGGGTAAATGCAGTCTAAATCATGGTCTAGGGATCAATATCCAACATAGTTCACCAGAAGGCACATATTTCGAATTTCATTGATTCTTGCTATTGTGTATCATCGGTACTATGTTGCTGTATTTGAAAGCTGTCATTCACCTTTGATCATGGTAAAGGAATTCCATTTTTGTTTTTGTTTTTATTAGGCAGTATATTGTCACATATTAAACGCTGGAAAACTTTCAAAGATTTTGTTTGCAGAGTTTACAGCCATCAAACTTGAACTTCAATGGTATATCGACACTGGAGTTAGAATTCGTAGAAGCTGATTATTAGCCTCTACGGGCATCTTGTGCAGACATTCTTTCTGGAAATAAAATAAATCACATGAAAAAAAAAGAATAAAAATTCTTCTTCAACGTATAAAACTTGTCGACAGAGTTTTTGGTACCTCGATATGAACCCGGCTTGTGTTGAAAGAACAACAAAATTCTTTGTTTTGAGTTTTTTTGTTTGTTTGTTTTTATCAGCAACAAAACAAGCCTGGACAACTCTTGTTTAATTCTGCAAAAAAGGTTGTAACAAAATTGAACAAGTTTTTTTTTTAAACACAAAATGCGAAGAAATGAAAGTTTTTCAAGAAGCATCTTTTAAATAAAATTGAAGTATCTGGATATTTGGTTTTCATTTATAAGTTCAACAAAATAGAGGACTACTTTTATCTTGTTTATTCACTTCTAAAATAAATTTAAAAAGATTTACGAGATCATAAAATAAAGTAAAAATAAACAATAAAACTCTATTTTAAAGACATGTCATATATTTACACATTTGTCCTCAATCATTTTCCTTTGTAATTGACGTTAGCTACTTTTTAGTGGTTACAATTTCAAGCAATAAATAGGAGTATAATATTTCATTTTACTTATTTATTGTTTTGGCAAAAAGTAATATCAGTGGTTAGTCAGTCCACCTACTTGGTGTTAAAGAGAAGCTATGGCCATTGCAGGGACAGCTCCTTATTCACCGTTTCTCGGAAATACTATTCCTTTCGACTTTGTAATCTTCTCTACTTCTGTTTTAGAAATTGACTACTTTTAAAAATGAAGTATCTTTATTCAAGCTTCAATCTTTGTAATTGTAGGGGAAATCCCCGTCCGTACAGTTTACCCACAACAATTCAGTTTGCATTTTTAAAGTCAAAGCATTGTTTTGGGGTTCTAGAAAAACTGTGCAGCCTGCTGCTGATAACGTTCTTTCACTTGGGCAATTCACTTTATCAGGTGCTGCGGATTCACAGGTAGTATTTCTTTGTTTTTTTTCCCGTTTGTAGATAAACCTGTTAGTATTAACATTATCAAGAATACAACGTACAGATATACTAGTATTTAAGTCGTGCTCCTTTTGACAGTTATGGTAGGTAATCAGCGGCGGAAATTTAAAAAAAATGCAAATTTGAAAGCACTTAATTATAGGGGATTCAACAATTTATATATATACCGAGAAGTATGTTTTTTACCCTCTTTATGTTCTGGAAGGGGGGCATTGGCTTAACTAGTAAAGTTGTTGCCATGTGACCAGGAGGTCGCTGGTTCGAGCAACGGAAACAATAAGGTTGAGTACAATAAACCCTTGTGGTCCGGCCCTTCCCCGGACCCGCCCATAGTGGGTGCTTAGTGCTCCAGGCTGCCCTTACCCTCTTTATGTTCTGGATGAAGGGGATTCAATTGAAACCCCTTCGCACTGGAAAGTTATAGTGACAGTTTCTTGTGATGTTAATTCAAATGTAATTGGGTTTCTATTTTCTTTCAGGGGGACATGGGAGCGTCTGAAAAGATATCCATTTCTGTGGTTTCCTCAATCTCAGCAGTTTCACCAGACGAGTGGGATTCCTGCAGTCTGGATTCCACAGGAACCCAACAGTTTAATCCCTTTCTGTCACATGGTTTCCTTTCGAGCTTAGAGGACTCTGGCTCTGCGGTGGAGGTTATAAACTATCACTTTGATGACTTCTGCTTAGAATCCTTTGCTTGATTGTTTATTTTGTTGCATGGTTAAAAGAAGTACACCTGCCATTATTTATTTTCTCTTGCTGTCTTTGCGTACTAGTGTTTGTTTATTTAACAGTTGATTTTGTTTGTTAGCTTACTATTATCTATTACAGTGAATGCTCCTGGTTTAGGTTGTTTATTCTCTCTTAGTATCTGCAATGTTTTGGGGGTAATTATGAATATCGATTACCATTCTTTGGATATCACCAATACTATTTTTGGGACAGATTTGATGCTAACTCTTATTCAACCAAATTCTCTTGAAAGTAATAGGGCAGCTAGCTAATTAAGTATCTTTTCTATCTTCGTGATCATCAATTTGGTGCTGCCTCTGTCATTGTTATGACCTTTTTTGATGGAAGAAAAGCTTATATTCTTTCTCAGGGAACTGGCTGGATGCCACAACACATCATTGCTAAGGATGAAAATAATAATATCTTAGGTGTTGTTCCCCTCTATCTCAAAAGGTTCAACATCTGCCATGCTATTTCTGGACCATGCTTTTAATTTGTTTCCTTTATTGTATAATATCTCGACTTTTTTCTGATGACATGCTTGGCTAACTCCTTCTGATCCAAATCTGCAGCCATTCTTATGGTGAATATGTGTTCGATCATTCTTGGGCAAATGCCTACTACAATTATGGTTTGAGCTATTATCCGAAGCTGCAGTGCTCGGTACCTTTCACTCCTGTTACTGGCCCGAGGATCTTGGTCCGTAACACATCAAATAGAGATCAAGTCTTTGACATTCTGGTCTCTGCAATGAAAGATTTGGCAGTCAAGGTATGCTTCTCTTCATGTTCATCATACTTCATAATACTTTNTTTTTTTCCCGTTTGTAGATAAACCTGTTAGTATTAACATTATCAAGAATACAACGTACAGATATACTAGTATTTAAGTCGTGCTCCTTTTGACAGTTATGGTAGGTAATCAGCGGCGGAAATTTAAAAAAAATGCAAATTTGAAAGCACTTAATTATAGGGGATTCAACAATTTATATATATACCGAGAAGTATGTTTTTTACCCTCTTTATGTTCTGGAAGGGGGGCATTGGCTTAACTAGTAAAGTTGTTGCCATGTGACCAGGAGGTCGCTGGTTCGAGCAACGGAAACAATAAGGTTGAGTACAATAAACCCTTGTGGTCCGGCCCTTCCCCGGACCCGCCCATAGTGGGTGCTTAGTGCTCCAGGCTGCCCTTACCCTCTTTATGTTC
>AWOL01S0218000.1:0-21196 GCA_000715115.1 Nicotiana otophora
AAAAAAAAAAAAAAAAAAGGCCTGTGCAAACAATCAATATCTGTGCTAGAGCCTGTTCAAGGCCTGGAATCACAATAGGCACAGCTGGTGCCTGAGCTGGTCCCGACGGCTCAACTATATTTGGAATCTGCTCCTGAGCTGGAGCAACTGTTGGTGCTACAGGTGCTGCTTCAACTACTGTACGAGCTACACCTCTACCTCTACCTTGGCCCCAGCCTTTCGCGGCCCTAACTGGTAGCACTGGTGGTTGACCGTCCGATCTGGTAGTACGTGTCCTCACCATCTGTTAGAGAATAGAATAACAGAAATGTAGTTTCCAAAATCAAGAAATTTGCACGACAGAATGCAAGAAAGTGAAATTTTCCTAAGGGTTCGACAACCACTCGAAGATAAGTAAAGACGTCTCCGTACCGATCCGCAAGACTCTATTAAACCTGCTCATGACTCGTGAGACCTATGTAACCTAGGCTCTGATACCAACTAGTCATGATCCAAAATTCTAAATTGTCGTGATGGTGCCTAACGTGGTACTAGGCAAGCTGATTTCTCACAAATATTTCCAACACTTTTAAAAAGAATGAATTTAACGCAATTTTAATAGTAAAAGTTCTCATAACCGGGATAGAAAACCCAAAACATAATTCGAAATTCCCAACTATCGGGGTGTCACAGAGTGTATGAGCATATATACCTCATAAGTCTGGACAATATGGTCTATAATAGTCTGAGACCAAATACAGTAGTCAAGAAGATAAGGAAAGAGAAACAAGGTCTATAAAACACTGGCAGCTACCTCGGAATTTTCGGATAATCAACTGTGCGAAGAAATCAACACCCACTGTGTCCGGGAACACCTGGATCTGCCCACGAAGTGAATGGTGTAGTAGGAGTACAACCAACTCAGTAAGTAACAATACTAAATAAAGGACTGAAACTAGTGACGAGCTTCACAACTGAGTCCAATTACAGTAATTTCCAACATAATAAGGTAGGCATGCTTTCAAGTTCAACATTTAAGGCCAAAACAGTAATTTCATGTCACGTTCAACTGAAACATAAGATAATATCTATTAGAAATTTCCAAAACAGTGATATATGACAGCTGAAGTGCAACAATAATGAAAACAAATGCATCCTCTCAGGACCACGGTCACTCAGCCATTCCATTCACTCAGCACTCAGCACTCGGCACTCGCACTCAGTAGGTACCTAGGCTCACTGGGGGTGTGTACAGACTCCGGAGGGGCACCTTAAGCCCAAACGCTATAATTCTTACGGACAACTCACGTGCTATAGTATCAATATATGGATCCGCACGGATAACTCACGTGATGCGCGGACAACTCACATGCTATAGTATAATATTTGGATCCGCACGGACAACTCATGTGTTGTACGAACAACTCACGTGCTATAGTATAATATCTCACAATCAGGCCCGCAGCCTTACTCAGTCGTAAATCTCTCCAGTCTCTCTGGCTCTCAATAATCATGAAAATAATCCCAAACAACAATGATATGATGCATCAATAATGAACAATAGAGACTTAGATAAAATAAATAAGTAAACTATGACTGAGTACAAAATAATAATTTAGTAGATAATTCAACATGTACACGACCTCTGTGGGTCCCTACAGTGCCAACACATAATCTAAACATGATTTGTGGTTCAATTTCTCTACTACATGGAGAATGTACAAATAACAACAGATTATTCAACTACACAGTTCCATGGAATTTGACCAAGTCACAATTCCTACGGTGCACGCCCACACGCCCGTCACCTAGCATGTGCGTCACAACAAAACCGATCACATAACATAATATTTGGGGTTTCATACCCTCAGAACCAGATTTAGAACTGTTACTTACCTTAAACCACGTAATTCTTTATTCTGCTATGCCTTTGCCTAGCGAATCGGTCTCCAAACGCCTCCAATCTAGTCACAATTAATTCGATTCAGTCAATACAAATTATAGGAATTGATTCCATATGAAAAAATTAACTTTCCAACAAAATCCGAAATTGCATCCAAAACTTGCCCGTGGGGCCCATAATTCGGAACCCGACAAAAGTTACAAAATATGAACACCCTTTTAACCACGAGTCCAACCATACCAATTTTACCAAATTCTGACATTAACTCGACCTCCAAATCTTAAATTTTTATTTTGAAATTTCTAAGCCCAAATCCTCTAATTTCACCTCATAAACACGTAATCTAGTCGAAATACTCAATGATAATCCAACATTATTGACTAACAATGATCACAAGTGACTTACCTCAAGTTTTCCCGTGAATTCTCTCTGAAAATCGCCCCAAAATCGTGTTGCAAATGTCCAAAATGACAAAAATGTCGGAATCCCTCTGTTTTGTAATCTATCCAGGGGTTCCGCTTCTGCAGAAAAACTAACTGCATCTGCGGTCCCGCTTTTGCGGACATGCTGCCGCTCCTGCGCCTGCTTCGCTTCTGCGGACAAGAGTCTGCATCTGCTGACTCACTTCCACGAAGGATCTATCCTTTTCTGCGGTCTTTATCAGCTCCCCTTTCCTCCGCTTCTGCGCAACCATGCTTGCACCTGCGAGCTAAATTCCGCAGGTGCGGTTATACCAGTAAGCCAGAATTTCCAGCAGGTGTTTATGTCCCAATTTCAATCCGTTAACCATCCGAAACTCAGCCGAGGCCCCTGGGACCTCAACCAAATACACCAACAAGTCCTAAAATATTATACGAACTTAGAAAAAGCATCAAATCATATGAAACAAAGCTAAAACACGAATCATACCCCAATTCAAGCTTAATCAAACTAAGAAATTCCAACTTCTACATTCAATGCCGAAACCTATCAATTCAAGTCCGATTGACCTCAAATTTTGCACACAAGTCTTAAATGACATAATGGACCTATTCCAATTTCCAGAATCATATTCTGACCCCGATATCAAAAAGTCAACTCCCTGGTAAAACTTCCAAACTTAAATGTCTATTTTAGCCATTTCAAGCATAATTTAACTACGGGCTTTCAAATATATTTCTGGACATTCTCCTAAGTCCAAAATCACCATACGGAGCTATTGAAATTATCAATACTCTATTCCGGGGTTGTTTACACATAAATCAACAGCCGGTCATTATTTTAACTCAAGCTTTAAACCTTGGAACTAAGTGTTCCAATTCATTCTAAAATCTCATCGGACCCGAACCAATCACCCCGACGAGTCACATAACAAGTATAAAGTATATATTGAGCAGTAAATAGGGGAATGGGGTTATAGTACTCAAAACTACCGACCGAGTCGTTGCACCTAGTCTTCAATTTCGAGTTTAGTAGAAGATGATAATTGGGAATATTGTTCTTGGGTATGATAGTTGTTATTTATGCATGCATGTAGCTATGAGGATGGTGGGGAGGTAATTGAACAAGTATGAATAAACTCTTGATATTGAATTAGTTATGGAGTGAAGGAAATCTTGTGGAATAACCTTGTAATCAAATTCGCACACCTAGTGTTTGATAAAATATTCAAATGAGCTGAAACCATGAATATCTTCCTAAATTGTGTTCAATTTTGCTATGTCTCTAAAAAGATTGAAGTTGCTAGGATCTTTAGAACTTTGCAGTGAATTAAGAAAAGCTCAAAACGAGGTATGAAGGCTAAACTCTTCTTCTAGTATCAGAATTCCTAAATCCTTGTAAAATTCTATCATGTGTAGTCGAACTTGAAACGCTATTGATGTGGGGTATTCAAACTAGTAAAATTGATTCCCGATTGGCATAACATGTTAGAAACCTCGTGTGTTAATGATTCTCTATTTTTGACTTAATTATGTTATACCCCTTTTTGGGAAGAAAATCTTGTATGAAATCAATGTGATTAAACACTTATTTCTCATATGATGGGACCTTGTGAACTTACACTTGCTAAGGCCAAAGTGCCAAATGGTTGATTTAAAAGGGAACTCTCTTGTACAAACTATTATCATTTTGGGAATCCGATGTGTGTCATTATGAATACATCTCCACCCGCATACATTGGGGTGAGATGGCAGAGCCACTTTGTGTAGAGTTGTGGTATTGTGAATACACTTTCACGCATATATCGGGGTGAGGCGGCAGGGCCGCTTTGTGTACAGTTTGTGGCATGTTGAATGCACCTCCACCCGCATATATTAGGGTGAGGCGACAGGGCCGCTTTGTGTGGAGTTTCTGGTATTGTGATTGCACTTCCACCCACTTACGTTAGGGTGAGGCAGCAGGGCCGCTTTGTGTAAAGGTAGTTGTAGAGGCTCTACAACTTATGAATTTATAAATGTTATTGAAAGCTCTTAATAAATTGGCGATGGCTTTAACGGCTAACTAAGGCTTTTATTATTACCATGATTCATCATATTAATGTTGTATTTTCAAGTCCTTGCATAGGTGTTTGGTTTTCATACTAGTACTATTCGACATGTACTAATGTCCCATTTGCCGGGGGCGCGACATCTTTAATGGATGCAGGTGATTCTATAGTAGGTGGTATTGATCAGTGATAGCAGCACCNGGGGTTTCATACCCTCAGAACCAGATTTAGAACTGTTACTTACCTTAAACCACGTAATTCTTTATTCTGCTATGCCTTTGCCTAGCGAATCGGTCTCCAAACGCCTCCAATCTAGTCACAATTAATTCGATTCAGTCAATACAAATTATAGGAATTGATTCCATATGAAAAAATTAACTTTCCAACAAAATCCGAAATTGCATCCAAAACTTGCCCGTGGGGCCCATAATTCGGAACCCGACAAAAGTTACAAAATATGAACACCCTTTTAACCACGAGTCCAACCATACCAATTTTACCAAATTCTGACATTAACTCGACCTCCAAATCTTAAATTTTTATTTTGAAATTTCTAAGCCCAAATCCTCTAATTTCACCTCATAAACACGTAATCTAGTCGAAATACTCAATGATAATCCAACATTATTGACTAACAATGATCACAAGTGACTTACCTCAAGTTTTCCCGTGAATTCTCTCTGAAAATCGCCCCAAAATCGTGTTGCAAATGTCCAAAATGACAAAAATGTCGGAATCCCTCTGTTTTGTAATCTATCCAGGGGTTCCGCTTCTGCAGAAAAACTAACTGCATCTGCGGTCCCGCTTTTGCGGACATGCTGCCGCTCCTGCGCCTGCTTCGCTTCTGCGGACAAGAGTCTGCATCTGCTGACTCACTTCCACGAAGGATCTATCCTTTTCTGCGGTCTTTATCAGCTCCCCTTTCCTCCGCTTCTGCGCAACCATGCTTGCACCTGCAAGCTAAATTCCGCAGGTGCGGTTATACCAGTAAGCCAGAATTTCCAGCAGGTGTTTATGTCCCAATTTCAATCCGTTAACCATCTGAAACTCAGCCGAGGCCCCTGGGACCTCAACCAAATACACCAACAAGTCCTAAAATATTATACGAACTTAGAAAAAGCATCAAATCATATGAAACAAAGCTAAAACACGAATCATACCCCAATTCAAGCTTAATCAAACTAAGAAATTCCAACTTCTACATTCAATGCCGAAACCTATCAATTCAAGTCTGATTGACCTCAAATTTTGCACACAAGTCTTAAATGACATAATGGACCTATTCTAATTTCCAGAATCATATTCTGACCCCGATATCAAAAAGTCAACTCCCTGGTCAAACTTCCAAACTTAAATTTCTATTTTAGCCATTTCAAGCCTAATTTAACTACGGGCTTCTAAATAAATTTTTGGACATTCTCCTAAGTCCAAAATCACCATACGGAGCTATTGCAATCATCAATACTCTATTCCGGGGTCGTTTACACATAAATCAATATCCGGTCATTATTTTAACTCAAGCTTTAAACCTTGAAACTAAGTGTTCCAATTCATTCTAAAATCTCATCGGACCCGAACCAATCACCCCGGCGAGTCACATAACAAATATAAAGCATATATTGAGCAGTAAATGGGGGAATGGGGTTATAGTACTCAAAACTACCGGCCGAGTCGTTGCACCTAGTCTTCCATTTCGAGTTTAGTAGAAGATGATAATTGGGAATATTGTTCTTGGGTATGATAGTTGTTATTTATGCATGCATGTAGCTATGAGGATGGTGGGGAGGTAATTGAATAAGTATGAGTAAACTCTTGATATTGAATTAGTTATGGAGTGAAGGAATCTTGTAATCAAATTCGCACACCTAGTGTTTGATAAAATATGCAAATGTGCTGAAACCATGAATATCTTCCTAAATTGTGTTCAATTTTGCTATGTCTCTAAAAATATTGAAGTTGCTAGGATTTTTAGAACTTTGTAGTGAATTAAGGAAAGCTCAAAGCGAGGTATGAAGGCTAAACTCTTCTTCTAGTATCAGAATTCCTGAATCCTTGTAAAATTCTATCATGTGTAGTCGAACTTGAAACGCTATTGATGTGGGGTATTCAAACTAGTAAAATTGATTCTCGATTGGCATAACATGTTAGAAACCTCGTGTGTTAATGATTCTCTATTTTTGACTTAATTATGTTATACCCCTTTTTGGGAAGAAAATCTTGTATGAAGTCAATGTGATTAAACACTTATTTCTCATATGATGGGACTTTGTGAACTTACACTTGCTAAGGCCAAAGTGCCAAATGGTTGATTTAAAAGGGAACTCTCTTGTACAAACTATTATCATTTTGGGAATCCGATGTGTGTCATTATGAATACATCTCCACCCGCATACATTGGGGTGAGATGGCAGAGCCACTTTGTGTAGAGTTGTGGTATTATGAATACACTTTCACGCATATATCGGGGTGAGGCGGCAGGGCCGCTATGTGTACAGTTTGTGGCATGGGGAATGCACCTCCACCCGCATATATTGGGGTGAGGCGACAGGGCCGCTTTGTGTGGAGTTTCTAGTATTGTGATTGCACCTCCACCCACTTACGTTAGGGTGAGGCAGCAGGGCCGCTTTGTGTAAAGGTAGTTGTAGAGGATCCACAACTTATGAATTTATAAATGTTATTGAAAGCTCTTAATAAATAGGCGATGGCTTTAACGGCTAACTAAGGCTTTTATTATTACCATGATTCATCATATTAATGTTGTATTGTTAAGTCCTTGCATAGGTGTTTGATTTTCATACTAGTACTATTCGACATGTACTAATGTCCCGTTTGCCGGGGACGCGACATCTTTAATGGATGCAGGTAGTTCTATAGTAGGTGGTATTGATCAGTGATAGCAGCACCCCATCTCCTCAGCTGACTTGGTGAGCCTCACTTCATTCCAGGGTCTTGTATCTCTTATTCCATGTACATAGTGTTTTGAGGTATAGCCAGGGCCTTGTTGCTGGTACTATCGTAGTACTCTTTTATTTATGTTAGAGGCTTCGTAGACATAGTGTGGGTTGTATATATTTTTATGAAGGTTAAACTAAAAATGTGGTAATCGTATAATCTGTTCCACTTTAACTATGATTGTACAATGTACTGTTTTGGAGACTTGTTAATGACGTAGCTAATGAAAATGAACTGGTGATATTCTTATGACCTCTTACTGTCTAATTAATGAAAGGTATTCTCCTCTTTATTATTGGGTGAGTTGAGTAGAAGGTATTGTAAAGGCTTGCTTGACCGGGGTATCTCGGTTCAACGTCGGTCACGCTTTTCGAGGTCAGGGCATGACAGAATGTCATCTGGTAGGTTACAAATATTTGTTGAAGTATGTTCAGTGAATGAAAAATTATAAGCACATGATAATTTGTACTTTAATGTCTATGCATATTTATGGATATAACAAATTTCATTATCTTCCTTACATTGGTTTCGTTTAGCAGGTACAAGGTACTTAAACAATGGTGTCGTTCAAGGATGGTGTCGACCAAGGAGCAGTTACGAGGCACTTTATATTTTGTTTATTTTGGGGTCATATGTATATGCACACAATGACAATGCACAATGAAGTTTTGTCTAATATATATGTAATTGACTTTTTAGAAATGAAAAATATTTATAATATTCAGCTTGAGAAATTCTTTTGGTGTTTGTTAAATATTACTGGAATCCTAAATATTGGTAGGAAATTGATTATTAAATTTTGTGAGAATTAGGTTGCTACTGGAAATATATATAATTTGCTTATTATAGTTGCTGAGAAATACGTTTTAGCGGTGACTTCAGTCGCATCAAATAAGAATTGTTTTTCTCATGGTTTAATATTTATGGCAACATAAGTCACTGCTAAAGGTCATTTACAGTGGCGACAATTGTCGCCACTGATCAAGACATACTTTTGTGGTGACCTTTATCGCCGCTAAAGGTAATATATGCAGTGGCGACCACCTAATATTTATTGTTATGAAATTATTTTTTGTAGCATATTATTCTCACCTTTTGTGGCAATTAAGTCACCACTAAATATTTATTTGTAGCAGCGACTTCGGATATCGCCACAAATAATATTTAGTTACGGTTGCACTTGCAGTAACACCAAGGTCGCCACTGATAACCTCTAGCGACGAAAATTAGGGAATTTGTTGCGACATTTCTTGTGGTGTCCCCTATCCCTCAGTTTTATTTATTCAGTTTCTGCTTTCTTAGACAGAGTATCAGACTTTGTAATTGTGTAGATTCTCATGAACTCAGTGACACACTGATTTTTCGGAAACTTCTGTATCGAGTTGTGATAGTTTTTATCAGTTTTTATCAGTTTTTATGAGTCTTATGTTTATTTAAACATGTTTAGGATATTTTTAAATTTGAAAGTCTTGGAAATGTATGAGTGTTGTATTGACTAGTATCATGATAGGCGCCATCACAACGTAGTTGAGTTTTGGGTCATGACAGTTATGTTTATTATGGGTGAGTCTTTGAAAATTTATTTGGGTGATCGTTTGTTACTATTCTTTATGAAAATATGGTTCCATTCCTTGTTAGTTAAATTAGTGATTCTATCCTAATTTCCTTTTGAAAACAGACTGTTGGTTTTGATTAAAGGTCTGGGCTTCAAAAAAATCTTTAAGAAAAGGTGAGTATAGAGTATGAGAAAATTATAATTAACAAGATTTGAGTTTTCATCTTTGAGTCTAAGGTTAAGCTTTGGGGATTTTGAATTTGTGAGATGAAAGGGGAATGGAATCGGCGAGATTCACAGTTGGGGAAGACAGAAAGGATGAATTCATGCTTGATTTGTTGACCTTGCACGGATTTGTGTAAGGTCTTGTGACTGANAACAATGAAGTTTTGTCTAATATATATGTAATTGACTTTTTAGAAATGAAAAATATTTATAATATTCGGCTTGAGAAATTCTTTTGGTGTTTGTTAAATATTACTGGAATCCTAAATATTGGTAGGAAATTGATTATTAAATTTTGTGAGAATTAGGTTGCTACTGGAAATATATATAATTTGCTTATTATAGTTGCTGAGAAATACGTTTTAGCGGTGACTTCAGTCGCATCAAATAAGAATTGTTTTTCTCATGGTTTAATATTTATGGCAACATAAGTCACTGCTAAAGGTCATTTACAGTGGCGACAATTGTCGCCACTGATCAAGACATACTTTTGTGGTGACCTTTATCGCCGCTAAAGGTAATATATGCAGTGGCGACCACCTAATATTTATTGTTATGAAATTATTTTTTGTAGCATATTATTCTCACCTTTTGTGGCAATTAAGTCACCACTAAATATTTATTTGTAGCAGCGACTTCGGATATCGCCACAAATAATATTTAGTTACGGTTGCACTTGCAGTAACACCAAGGTCGCCACTGATAACCTCTAGCGACGAAAATTAGGGAATTTGTTGCGACATTTCTTGTGGTGTCCCCTATCCCTCAGTTTTATTTATTCAGTTTCTGCTTTCTTAGACAGAGTATCAGACTTTGTAATTGTGTAGATTCTCATGAACTCAGTGACACACTGATTTTTCGGAAACTTCTGTATCGAGTTGTGATAGTTTTTATCAGTTTTTATCAGTTTTTATGAGTCTTATGTTTATTTAAACATGTTTAGGATATTTTTAAATTTGAAAGTCTTGGAAATGTATGAGTGTTGTATTGACTAGTATCATGATAGGCGCCATCACAACGTAGTTGAGTTTTGGGTCATGACAGTTATGTTTATTATGGGTGAGTCTTTGAAAATTTATTTGGGTGATCGTTTGTTACTATTCTTTATGAAAATATGGTTCCATTCCTTGTTAGTTAAATTAGTGATTCTATCCTAATTTCCTTTTGAAAACAGACTGTTGGTTTTGATTAAAGGTCTGGGCTTCAAAAAAATCTTTAAGAAAAGGTGAGTATAGAGTATGAGAAAATTATAATTAACAAGATTTGAGTTTTCATCTTTGAGTCTAAGGTTAAGCTTTGGGGATTTTGAATTTGTGAGATGAAAGGGGAATGGAATCGGCGAGATTCACAGTTGGGGAAGACAGAAAGGATGAATTCATGCTTGATTTGTTGACCTTGCACGGNGTGGCAACATAAGTCGCTGTTAAAGGTCATTTACAGTGGCGACAATTGTCGCCACTGATCAAGACATACTTTTGTGGTGACCTTTATCGCCGCTAAAGGTAATATATGCAGTGGCGACCACCTAATATTTATTGTTGTGAAATTATTTTTTGTAGCATATTATTCTCACCTTTTGTGGCAATTAAGTCACCATTAAAAATTCATTTGTAGCAGCGACTTCGGATATCGCCACAAATAATATTTAGTTACGGTTCCACTTGCAGTAACACCAAGGTCGCCACTGATAACCTCTAGCGACGAAAATTAGGGAATTTGTAGCGACATTTCTTGTGGTGTCCCCTATCCCTCAGTTTTATTTATTCAGTTTCTGCTTTCTTAGACAGAGTATCAGACTTTGTATTTGTGTAGATTCTCATGAACTCAGTGATACCCTGATTTTTGGGAAACTTCTGTATCGAGTTGTGATAGTTTTTATCAGTTTTTATGAGTCTTATATTTATTTAAACATATTTAGGATATTTTTAAATTTGAAAGTCTTGGAAATGTATGAATGTTGTCTTGACTAGTATCATGATAGGCGCCATCACAACGTAGTTGAGTTTTGGGTCGTGACAATTATGTTTATTATGGGTGAGTCTTTGAAAATTTATTTGGGTGATCGTTCGTTACTGTTTTTTATGAAAATATGGTTCCATTCCTTGTTAGTTAAATTAGTGATTCTATCCTAATTTCCTTTTGAAAACAGACTGTTGGTTTTGATTAAAGGTTTGGGCTTCAAAAAAATCTTTAAGAAAAGGTGAGTATACAGTATGAGAAAATTATAATTAACAAGATTTGAGTTTTCATCTTTGAGTCTAGGGTTAAGCTTTGGGGATTTTGAATTTGTGAGATGAAAGGGGAATGGAATCGGCGAGATTCACAATTGGGGAAGACAGAAAGGATGAATTCATGCTTGATTTGTTGACCTTGCATGGATTTGTGTAAGGTCTTGTGACTGATGGAGGCTGGAGAGATGAAAGACAGAAGAGAGAAATGGGAAAGGGGTGGCGGCGATGAAGAAGCAAATGAATTAGGGTTGCTAAGGTTTGACAGTTTGGTCTCTGGATTAAAGAGGTAAGGAAAGATCCGGGCCGTTGATCTTTTAGATCAACGGTCCTAACACTTTAGGATTAAAGCATTTTTGGGGCTGAATTTTGGTCTCCATTAGATTCTAACAAATCCAACAGTTGGGATTAAATGGTCTGAGTATTCATCAATTAAAGAAAAAATGGAGTGAAAATTGTGGGCCATTGATCAAGAAATGAACGACCCATATGACTTTGTGCTTGTTCTATGAGTGAGAGAAGCGAGTGACATGGCGCACTCTCATTGGCTAAGAGGGAGTGTCACGGATCACCAAGGTAGAAAATGAGATGGGTGTTTGGACTTGGTCATTTCGGATTGGGCCTTGTATTTGGGCTAAAAATTATTTAAAAGGTAGCCACTTTATAATTAAAAAGAGAATTGCAATCGTAGCCTTTTAGTTTTTTATCCTTTTGAAATTAATTTAAATAAACTTAATTATTTCCAATAAAATGTAGTAGAAATTATAAGTGTTAAGTACTACTAATTATTGTAACGAATTTATTATTTGTAAAAATACTTCACTAGGTAATTTATTGAATTAATTATAAAACTTACGTATAGAAATTATTTTAATAATCCTAAAATAGTAAATATAATTTGTAATTACATAATACTAATACCAAATGATTAATTTCAAACACTAATACTAAATTAATTTGTGGAAATAGATATTCATTACTGAATAATACTTTGAAACTATTTATTGCAATTTATTAAGTACAAATAAATTAATTTTAAAAGGGAGGTCAAAATTGGTAGTCAACAGCTGCCCCTCTTTGACCGGAGACGATGGAAGTATTTTTGGGCAATGAAATTAAACCAAAGCCAATTTTGTCCCAACTTTTAGACAAGTATTGCAAGAAATGGAAATGGTGAATTGCAAGATTGAATTGAGGAAGCATCTAGAAAGATTTGGGGATATTGGACCGAATTCTGGCTTTGAATTGCTTACATACCTCGAGCTTAACGAGGACCAGGCCTCATGTAGTTTTGGAGTAGGGATTTTGAGAAACGGCATTCCCAGGAATTGCCCCAGTATCGTATTGCGATGATACGGCGAGACGGAAGATTGGTCACTCATGGTAGCTTGAATTTTGTGGCCTAATTTGAATGATTCAAAATATTGAGCTCGCTGATCGTCTTGAGCTAGGATCTTAGGCCCACTACTGGGTTGGCTGTCCCCATAACATTGTAGTTCGATTTGCTGCTAAAACATGTTCCACACTGCGGTGTTTGTTCCTATAAAACAAATAAAATACACGCATACCAATATATTTTAATGTAGAATATATTAAGATGTGATGTAAATGATGTAGGAATAATGATGTATGGCTGCCGGCAAGCCATTATTTGGGATTGGGATGATGGGATACTTGATCCTGACTCGATTTGTTAGCCAGGCTGTGTACCGTTCCGCAGTTGTCGGAGCATTTTACATTTGTCTCTGCTTGTTGGGACAACTTGATTGGTAAAGTGTGTCTCCGCTTGTTGGTAGAGCTTTGCACTGAGAAATGTCTCCGCTTGTCGGGAGAGATTGATTTGTAGAGTGCGTCTCCGTTTGTTGGGAGAACTTTGCACTGAAATGTAAAGTATGCTCTGCTCGGGAGGGATTGATTAAAACTGTAATCATGCCTAAAGCTGCACAAACAAAATGTGAATACATTAAAAGTAATAGCAAGTGAAATAAAAGCGTGCCCAAGAGATACTCTTGACTGTGAAGTTAGGTTGCGGCCGTCGATTGGCAGAACGTTGGTGAAGAGGTTTGCGATTGTCTATTCGGGTGTCCGTGATTGACAGAGTGGTGCTGCGGATTGCTTTTGTTGGCGAAGTTTGTTGTTTACTATATATAAGGCTCTAGTTGGCGAAGCCGACATTCGATTTGTACAAGGCGCTCCGATTAATTGAGATGACGGCTTGCTACATACAGGACTTCGATTGGCGAAGCCGACGTTCGATTTGTGCAGGGTGCTCCGATTGATTGAACAGACGGTTTGCAATATACAGGGCTTCGATTTATAAAGTCGACAGTCCGTTTTGTACAAGATGCTCCGATTATGTCAGCGGACAGTGTGCTATGTACAAATTTCTATATCAGCTGCCTGATTCCGAGGCACCTGCAGAGGATTCAAGAGATAGCTTTAGCTGTACTAGAAACTTTTAAGTAAAAAGGGGGAGAGATAATCTTAGGCAAGTGGCAGATCCGTCATTTGCCATAGTGAGGTCCTAGTGCTTCCTTATTCCCTGTTGACCCTGCACTCAAATAAAACCTCTTAGTTGGGGGGAGTTAGTTTGTGTCGACCACAGTGTTGGTTTGCGACAGCCTTTGACATGATTACACCATGAAGTTAGGTAGATGGAACAAGTTACTGTATACATATATATATATATATATATATATATGTGTGTGTGTGTGTATTAGAAACTTTTAAGTAAAAAGAGGGAGAGATAATCTTAGGCAAGTGGCAGATTCGTCATTTGCCCTAGTGAGGTCCTAGTGCTTCCTTATTCCCTGTGGACCCTGCACTCAAAGAAAACGTCTTAGTTGGGGGGAGTTGGTTTGTGTTGACCACAATGTTGATTTGCCTCAGCCTTTGACATGATTGCACCATGAAGTTAGGTAGATGGAACAAGTTACTGTATACATACATATATATATATATATATATATATATATATATATATATATATATATATTTATGTGTGTGTATATTAGAAACTTTTAAGAAAAAAAAGAGGGAGAGATAATCTTAGGCAAGTGACAGATCCGTCATTTGCCCTAGTGAGGTCCTAGTTCTTCCTTATTCCTTGTTGACCCTACACTCAAAGAAAACTTCTTAGTAGGGGGGGCGGGGGGAGTTGGTTTGTGTCGACCACAGTGTTGGTTCGCCTCAGCCTTTGACATGATTGCGCCATGAAGTTAGGTATATGGAACAAGTTACTGTATATATACATATATATATATATATTAGAAAATATTTTGAAAATACTTTTTTCTTTTAAAGCAAATGTCGCCGTTCCGGATTATGACATGTTACGAAAGGTTCTCCACACGCGAATGTATTGCTTTGAGAACTTCATCTTGTTGACGTCGATCTTCCATGATGCCTCTGACAACATGGCTACTTGCTGTTGCAACTGCGTCCTAAATTAGGACTAATGCATTACAAAGGCGTTCCTAAGGTTATGACCGAACCCTTTCAGGTTGACTACGTTATCCAAAATGGAATCAGGTCTGAACGTAGTTCGTGGGATGATGATAAAATATGATGAAAATGACCGATCCAGACTCAGGAAACCTACATATACAAATGGAATCAGGTCGAAGCGTAGTTCAATTACAACATATGCAAACTAATGAGATTAAGAATGAAAATGGCCGAGTCTGACTCAGACATCCTGCGTATCCAAGTGGAATCAGTTCAGAATGTAGTTCAATTACTAAAGATGACTAACTCCGATGAGGATTGCCTACGTATTACTTTCTGAGGAAATTAAGTTGGCGTAGTTCCTGAACAACATACAAAAAATGATATTTGGTTTTTCTATTACAAGAGAAAGGGGGAGAGAAACTGAACCCTACGTGGGTTTCCTACGTATCCCTCCATGGGAAGTCAGGTTGAACGTAGTTTTGTTACATCAAAATCCTAACTCTATTTGCCTTCAGGTATAGTATATCTTGATTGCGTCTGAGTTGATAGGCTTCGTGCTGACTCTTCCTCTACCAAGATTAGTGCTCCACCTAACAGTGCTCGGTGAACCACATAAGAACCTTGCTAGTTTGGTGCGAACTTCCCTTTGGCTTCTTCTTGATGGGGAAAGATTTTCTTCAGAACCAACTGCCTGGTGTGAATTGGCAAGGCTTCACTCTTTTATTAAATGCACTAGCCATCATATTTTTATATAGCTGTCCATGGCATACTGCATCTATTATTTTCTTATCAATGAGCATGAGTTGTTCCTGCCTGACCCGTATCCACTATGCGTCGTCCACTTTTGCCTCTTGAATAACTTTTAAGGACAGTATCTCAACCTATGTGGGTATCACCACTTCAGTGCCGTATACAAACATGTACGACGTTGCCCCAATAGACGTTCTCATGTTAGTCCGGTAACCCAGTATAGTGAAATGTAGCTTTTCGTGCCATTGTCTGTGATTGTCCACTATCTTTTGCAGAATCCTCTTGATATCTTGTTGACTGCCTCGACTACCCCAGTCATTTTCAATCTGTAGGTTGTGGAATTGCGGTGGACTATTCTGAACTTCTTATAGATTTCTCTCATGAGTTCGTTGTTGAGGTTAGCGACATTGTCAGTGATAATGGACTCCGGTATTCCAAACCTGCAGACAATGTAGTTTCGGACAAAATTTTCCACTACCTTCTTTGTGACGGCCTTGTAAGTAGATGCCTCGACATATTTGGTGAAATAGTCGGTAGCTACCAAAATAGAATGATGTCCGTTTGATGTTGTAGGCTCTATTAGTCCAATCACGTCCATGCCCTAGGAGACAAACAGCCAGGGTGAACCCATTACATTTAACTCGTTTGGTGGAACCTGAACAAAATCTCCGTGAATCTGGCACTGGTGACACTTCTGCACGTAGCAGTTGCTGCCGCTTTCCATAGTCATCAAAAAGTATCCATCTCTCAAAATCTTCTTGGCTAATGTGAACCCGTTCATGTGGGGTCCGCACGTCCCTGCAAGTATTTCTTCCAACAGTCTGGTCGCTTCAGCGACGTCTACAATTATGTTGTGAATTAATAAGTTTTACATCCGAAGCAATAGATTATCTGATGTTTTATTTAAATTGAAATGTCATTTTTCTTCACTCCAACTATTTCTAAAATAAACTCATTTCTTTGTTGAATTCTTACTTGATTTAAAAATGATAACCTTGGTTTATTGAAAATAAATTAATCGTGTGGATTTTATGTATAGACATATTTGAAACGAGAGTTATCCGTGCGGTTGTGATGAGACATAGAAATATGAAAGTGGGCTAAGACCCGTATTTTTATGATTATGAGATGAGGTGTCACAAGATGACTTTTATTTTAAAGGATTATATTTGAAATAATATCTATTTGAAGGAATTATATTACAAAGAGATTTATTTGAAATAATTTTATTCTGAAGAGTATTATTTGAGAAGCATATAGGCGAAAGATTTATATTTGAAGGACTTGATTTAATTGGTTGTACTTGTACTTTTTATTTGTTGAGCAATATTTATGGTGTTCTTGTTGCCATGTTGTGTAACTTGTTGATTATTGTTGCCATCATTGTTATTTGTTTCCTATTATTTTTGTATACTATATTTCACAGGTTATTAGACTAGTGAGTGTCTGGACTGTACCGCGTCACTACTCCACTGAGGTTAGTCTTGATACTTACTGGGTACCGACTGTGGTGTACTCATACTACACTTCTGCACATTTTTGTGCAGAGCCAGGTATTGGAGATATCGGACTCGGACAGAGTTAGTGTGTTGATCGCAAGGATTCAAGGTAGAGCTGCATGGTCATCGCAGTCCCTTGGAGTCTTTCCATTTTATTGTACTGTCAACTCTTATTCGAACAGTATTGTATATTCGATCCTTGAGATCATTGCATGTATTCAGTTAGAGTTAGTGACTCAGTATTACCGGTCTTGGAAGGTGTTATCATTATTTCCTCTAAAAAACAACTTGAATTGTAATTGTAATCGGCTTACCTAGTCTTAGAGACTACGTGCCATTGCGACGCCTGTGGTGGGATTTTGGGTCGTGACAGTTACGTACACATGAGGTGACGAGAGTTCGTGCGTAGCTACTAATATGTTTATGTCTGGGTAGTTTAGGACCCAAATCATGTTATAATTGCGATACTTGCATCCTACTTGTTAATTTAAATTGCATAAATCATATCAAAACTTGGTAAAGGAACTTTAAAAGGTTAAACTTCATTCTTCTTGACCGTAAATGAGAATTTGTATTTTTCTTGAATAGTTTCCCTTAATAAATCTTGTATTTGGTTGTTTTAAATTGTATTTTCTCTTTGTGGAGAAGGCCGAACGCCTCAGCAGGTTAAATAGATGCATCTATGATCCGCATCGTTCGAACTTCGGCAGTGCACATTTTAAATATTTATGTTGGATCGGGCCCTACGACCACGACATGATTTGCGCATGATATATCTTTGGAATTGATAATAATTGATATTGCTTTCGTTGGCCCGAGCTCCAAAAATGTTAAATGACGAAAATAAATTTGGAAATTTCTTATGAACAAAAACATTGTTTGCTTATTTCATGATATTGAGCTTACATCCGTTGTACGTAATCCATGCTTAATTATATCAATGACATTTTATTTATAGCCCATAGTAAGTGTCGAAGTAGACCCCCTCGTCACTACTTCTTCGAGGTTAGGCAGGATACTTACTGGGTACGCATTGATTTACATACTCAGACTACACTTACTGCACATTTTTGTGCAGGTGGATATATCTCTAGTGGATTTGTGGGCGTAGAGGCGTGGTTATTACGGGGAATTAGGTGAGATGCATTCCACGTTACGAGTCTGCAGCCAACAGAGTCTCCTTCGTTACGTGCGAATTTGTATTCTGGACAGATGTTGTATTTTATTTTACATTCCTAGTTGAGGCTCATGCACTTGTGACACCGGGTTTTGGGGTGATTATGGGTTGCACTGTATTGAAATTGTTGTAAACTATTATCATTTACACTACAGATTCCATCTTTTACTTCTTAATTGAAGAAAAATATGATTTCTAAAATATTAAGATGAGAACCAAATTAAGAAATTTTTGTTGGCTTGCCTGATAGTGTTGTCCGGCGCCATCACGACGCTAATGGATTTTGGGTCGTGACAAGTACTCCCCCTATTCACACTCTTTATGTACCATAATACACTCAGACATCACAGAACCCGCCTATTACCACTAACGTAACTACCCATCCTCATGACAGATTCACTTTCACCACTAAGAAGAATCAATGATTTGGTTTAATCAATGATTTAACTAGCCTCTTCCGATTACTTAGAAGAATTAATGAACTCAACCAACAATATAATGCAAAGATATCACAAGTTATGCCTTTCTCAATTACATGAACGAGTGAATATAGATGCAACAATTAAATCATCCAAAAATGATTCAATACATAAAACTAGAGTTATAATCCACACACAATCATCAATACACCAAATCCATCAAACTCTAGAAGGAACTACTCCATAATCATGGAGAAATTCATCATAAATATAATTAAAGTATAGGAAAATATAGATTCGATCCTAATTTAGGTCCTAAGTGAGAAACGAATGATGATATCCTTGTGCTTGTGTTCTTCCAACTCCTCCTTAGCCTCCTTAGGTCAAAAGTATGTCAAAAGTCCAGAAAATAACGTTTTTCCATATATTTATACCAAGTAGGGTTGGTCCCAGACGAAACCTCCCTTTCCTAGCCAAAATAGGAAACTTGAGAACTTATTACTTTTCATGTGTCGCACTATGCTACGCAAGGTGCGTAGCATTAGTACAACTTTCTCGGTTGTAAACTCTCTGAACTTAGCTTGTCTGACAAAGTTTTGTACTAATGCTATCCACTATGCCACGCACTATACCTAGCATTAGTGTATTTTTCTGTCATACCCAAATATTATAAGTCTCTGAACTTCTCAAATTTCTTTCGCACATTTGCACAGATGCGTCACGCTGTGCTACGCAAACTGCATCGCATTAGTGCATTTTCTCAGAGTGTTGCTTCTTCCTTGATTTTTGACGTCCAGAAGTGATCCTCGACCCCGGAACACGATCCCGGCTTAATCCCTTAGGCTTTTACTCAGACTTTAAAGCTCCAGTTATTTGATTTAGATCCACAACATCTACATAATTCAGAATCATTCCTACAAGGAATAAAATACACAATAAATGCAAAATACTACCAATTAAAGCTCAACACAAGTAAAGTGCAGTGAATTAGAGTGCAATAATGACTAAAACATGAGATTATAGCCTACCATCATATATGCCATTTCTGAACCTACCTTTACAGCACCTGTCACGGTCAGGGTGCCTTATGAGATTCATCAAAACACGCGATGGAGAGAGAAGCCAGGCGTAAGGAAGAAGAGTTAATATCTGAGCAGTTGCAAATGATGAGAATACAAATGAAAAGTCTCCAAGTTGCCCGAGGTAGTGAAAGTTTGGTCTATGAAAACTTGTGTATTCATCTATATCTGGATATGCCAGCTGGGTACAAACCCCCAAAGTTTGATATCTTCGATGGGACGGGGGACCCTCACACACATTTGAGGGCATATTGTGACAAGCTAGTCAGAGTGGGAAGGAATGACAAGCTGAGGATGAAATTATTTATAAGAAGTTTAACGGGAGAAACACTCACCTGGTATACCCGACAGGACCCACAAAATTAGAGAACTTGGCAAGATATGGCAGAGGACTTCATGAATCCTTTTCGATTCAATACAGAGATCACTCATGATCGGTTCACACTGGTGAACCTGCAGAAAAAATCATTTGAGTCGTTCCAAGAATATGCACGACGGTGGAGGTCGGAGGCTGCCAGGGCGCAACCTCTGCTGGATGACAGTGAACTAACCAAGTATTTCATCAGAGACCATGAGGGAATATACTTTGAAACGTTGATGGGAAAGATGGGTCAAAAGTTCGCTGAGCTGGTAAAGATGGGAGATTTCTTAGAAGAGGGCATAAAATCAGGTAAAGTACAATCCATGGCAGCACTGCAAGCGGGCAGAAAGGCCATCCTCTCAGGGTCAATCGGTAGTAGAAAGAAGAAGAAAGCAGAGGTCTTAGCAATCATCCCTTACTACCAAACCAACCCACCTCACAGAAGCACCTCTTATTCCCCAAACAATAACTCACCACCACACACTTACGCTT
Organism: Nicotiana otophora; assembly: GCA_000715115.1. Lineage (NCBI taxonomy): Eukaryota > Viridiplantae > Streptophyta > Magnoliopsida > Solanales > Solanaceae > Nicotiana > Nicotiana otophora. The sequence continues at coordinate 20,537 of AWOL01S0218000.1, forward strand.
TAGTCTATAATACCCAACCATATTACCACCCTTAGCCACAATACAACCCTCCTCAAGCCAACAACAACCAAAAACCAAATTGGCCATATGCTCATGTCGAAGCAAACATGAATACTTTCAAAAGAGACGAACTTCCTATCGAAGGCGCAAGTCACAACAAGGATCTTCACATCATTGTCAAATGCGGGGATAAAGTGATGTCCCGAGTGCTGGTCGATGGAGGGTCGGGAGTCAACATTTTCCGCTCTTCACCCTACGGGAGTTGGGAATTAATTTGAGGAAAGCCACGTAAGGGTGAGAACCTTTAATGGTTCACAAAAGGAAGTTATTGGAGAAATGTATCTAGATTTGCAAATCGGGTCGGTCGATTTTCCGGTATTGTTTCAAGTAATGGACATCTCCTCTTCCTACAACTTGCTACTGGGTAGGCCCTGGATACATATGGACGGGGTCGTTCCATATACTTTGCACCAATTCATAAACTTCGAGTGGTGATGCCAAGAGATCGTGGTTCATGGCGAGTGGGGCCACTCCGCCTATCTGGAGTATGTTGTTCCATTCATCGAAGGGCTGGACGGAGTTGCCTTCCACACTGTTGAAATCATGTAGACTACTGAGATGGGGAACACTGAATAAAATTTGGGCATGCAGTCACTGTAT
>AWOL01S0218092.1:0-12707 GCA_000715115.1 Nicotiana otophora
CCCAAAAAATTACACGGCATGTCTCCAAATGGGACGGTCTCGGCGGAATGTCTTTTTTTTTTTACGGTATCAACAAAATATCCCTATTTTTTTTCTTAAACACCATAATTTTTTTAATGGCAAAATGGCCTCCGGGCCATTTAAACTTGTACCCGTTGGTCAATCCGGTAGATAAATTTAGAACTTTTCTATTTAAACACTTCAACTCTATAAAATACATATAAATACACACCTCTGACCGTTGACCATGCTTATGTGGCAACAATATAACTGGTATGACAATAGTGCGTGATGCTCTCGCTGAAAAGGAGCGTTAAAATATTTTTTAATTAAAAAATACTAAAATAAATAAATCACAAATCAAAAGAAAAGAAAAAAGTAAAGAGAAAAGAAAACCCAACCCACTTTCTCCCTCCCGCTTCCCACCCACGGCCTCCCTTCCTCTTTCTTTTCTTTCTTTCCCAATTTCACTTTTTGCCATTGCTCTACCATTTTTATCATCTTTATTTCACCACAAGTGCCTTTTACCATTGAAGTACCCAACAAAATCAAAGATCATTCCTTCACCATAATAGAAAAATCATCATGGGAGGCGAAGGAATAACTACAATGGTTGGACTACCGATGGAGGTGGAGATGATAATAAAATTGCTGAGAAAAATAGAATGTTGATGGACAAGTAAATAAGATCTATATTAGCCATTTTCTTTCTCTTTACCTCAATTCATCTCTTACCTGTGCAAATTAAAAAAGGTTATTTGGCCAGCCATCTTGCAACCAGATCTTCAAGTCAAAGTTCAAATAAATCAAATTGTGGTAAATAAGATCAAACTAATATTGATTTGCCCATTCAAAACAACGTTTGGTGAGGTTAGATCAAAGTTTTTCCATTTTAATGGTTCTTGCTTTGTTGATGAGAAGAAGACGAAATATAGAAGAGGAAGGTAGTGAAATGAAAAAACAATTACAACTGCCGGAAAAAAATTTCCAGTTCAAGGTTTTCAATGAGTTCTAAAAGGAAGAAGAAGGGTACACTAAATAACAAAGAATCTGACAAAAAATAAATATTAAAAATAGAAAGAAGTGGACCNCTATATTAGCCATTTTCTTTCTCTTTACCTCAATTCATCTCTTACCTGTGCAAATTAAAAAAGGTTATTTGGCCAGCCATCTTGCAACCAGATCTTCAAGTCAAAGTTCAAATAAATCAAATTGTGGTAAATAAGATCAAACTAATATTGATTTGCCCATTCAAAACAACGTTTGGTGAGGTTAGATCAAAGTTTTTCCATTTTAATGGTTCTTGCTTTGTTGATGAGAAGAAGACGAAATATAGAAGAGGAAGGTAGTGAAATGAGAAAAAAATTACAACTGCCGGAAAAAAATTTCCGGTTGAAGGTTTCCAATGAGTTCTAAAAGGAAGAAGAAGGGTACACTAAATAACAAAGAATCTGACAAAAAATAAATATTAAAATTAGAAAGAAGTGGACCCATAATTTACAAGTGTCAAGAAAATATATGTGAAAGACATGAAAATAGAAAATATCAATTTTATCCATGTCAGTAGCGATTGAACAACACTCATGGTCGTGGGTGTTTATGTATATTCATTTAGTTAAGTTGGGGTGTTTAAATGGGAAAGTTTTAATTAAGTTTATCTACCGGAATTACAAACGTGTATAAGTTTAAGTGGCCCGGAAGCTATTTTGCCTTTTTAATATTTAAAGATTGATATCCTTGTTTGGTAGTGGAAAGTAGAACGTTAATGATCTAATATTGTTAAAATCATTTGAATGTTGATAATTTATTATTAAAGTTTTAATTCAAACATCAATTTGTGAATCTTTTTGATTTGGTGTTACTAAATTGGCGATTGGGGATTGTTTGTGATGGTATTTGGAAGCTTTGTTTCAAATTTGGGATTATTTGGAGCATATTTGAGGTAGTTTAATCAAAACCATAAATATTTACCCGTAAAATGATACAGTTGAATTTATACGTGGTTTCTCGACAAATGAATTAATTCGATCCTTAAATAATAAAATAATTAAAGAAATATGTAATACTTAGTTTTGATTTGAAGATGAAATATAAGAAATAGTGATTCCGGGCGCAACAATAATAAAAACAAAAAATAAGAAGACAAAGTTGTATAGAGCTTAGTAAATATTATAGTATCAAAATTCGTCTCCCTTACAATGATAACAGAGCTCACTATTTATAGCTACGTCTAGGGAACAAGGTCCTAGGATCGCGCCCTTCTTTAATGTCAATTATTGTAAGGCCCCGTAATATTTTTTTTGCAAAGGAAAGTAAGGTTTTGTGATGCCGGATTAGGCTTACATATTTGATGATTGTCGGCTCGGACTTTTTGGGTTGAACAATACATTGAGGAGTAAAGAAAAAATTTTCGCAGAGAAATGTATTTCTACGGTCCATTATGCAACCGCAGAATCACTCTGTGGGCCGTATAATTGGCCGTAGAATGAGGCAGGAATGGGCAGATTTGGATGTCATTCTGCGGTAGACTATGCGACCGCATAACAGGTGTACGGGCCGCATAGTGACCAAAAACCTAGGCAGAATTTTTCCCCGTTTTGGGCACCAAATTATGCGGCCGATATGCGGACCACATATCCATTCTGCGGTCGCATACCCTGTTCTGGAGCTTTATTTTTGTGATTTTATAACCCGACCCTACTTCGTTAAATAGACGCAATGGACCATTTTTTAGCTAAAATCTGATATTTTAGAGAGAAGTGGGAGTGTTTTAGAGAGAGAGGAAACCCTAGGATAATTTATTCATCAATTCTTGCTCAAATCTTGGAAGATTAACAAGGAAAACCCACAAGGTCTTCATCCTAAAGGTAAGATTCTATACCCTAACCCTCAATTTCGAAAGTTAACTAGAAATGGATAACTTTTGGTTGAACGGGATCAAGCCGTTATTCGCCTCTCGGAATTGGAAACCAAAGCTGCTGAGGCTGTTATGTTGAAAACTCGTTTGCAGCAAAGTGAGCAGGAAGTGGAGACCCTTAGTCAAGAGATTGCCCCGTTGAGGGTTCAATTTTAAGAGGTTAAGGCCAAATTCATAATGTCGTTCTTGTTGCATCCGATCGTGAGGCTGCCTCGGCTGAAAGATTGACCAACTTAGAGGCATCCTTGAATTCCAAGACAGAAGAGCTTGCTGCTGCAGGGATGAAGTATGCCCAGTTGGAGGAGAAGCATAAGAGGACCATTGAGCATAATAGAATTTTCAGCTCTACTGTTCGTGATCTTGATGTTAGCCTCAAGTCCATTAGATCCACCCGGGAAAACCTTTCTGCCAAGGTAACCCAACTCAAAGAAGAACTTAAGCGTCGAGTGGCTTTCCTCGTTATTGAGAAAATATTTTCTATGTACAACATGAGGAGAAAAACCTTGGAAGGGGCCAAAGCTGGTATCATTGACTTTGATGCCAAAATTGCTAAGGCCCGTGAACTTGAGTTAGCTGCTAAAAGTGATCTCTCGGCAGGGTCTGATGCTCCTGGTTCTTCTGATTCCGCTTCCGAGTTCTCGGGAACTGAAGAAGAACCAGAAGATGATGATGCTGAGGGCCCAAATGATGAAGGCCAAAATGTTGAGCCATCGGCGGATCTACCTACTCCCCCCAGGGGCACATACACTTCTCTTCCTCTGGGTTCCGGAGAGGCAACAATTTAGCTTTTCCTTTCTTTTCCCAACTTTTATACTTGTGCTAGTTTTGGCATATTTATTGTAAATAAAACATCTTTTTGCATGAGTCTTTCTGCGTTCTTTCGTTTGAATGTTTATTCAAGTTTTAACCTTTGCATTCATTTTTGCTTAAGTATTTTGCGCAAGTTTTACTGTTTGCGCCTGATTATACAAGGCCTTGGGTATATTCTCCCTAAAAGCATCTGTATTTCGGGCACAAATTCGTTTGAAATTATCCCTTTAACATGAGGATTTTCGTAAGTATTTGCGCAAGTTTGCTATTTGCGTATTTTTGTGCAAGGCTTCGGGTGTATTTTTCCCCGAAAGTATTTTGATTCCGGGCATAAATTCTTCCGAAATCAACCCTTTAACGTGAGGATTTTTATAAGAGAGGGCCCTCTTATATTTACGGTGCTCTTGAATAGGACGTCCCCTATTCATTGCGGCACTAGCATTTGAAGTACTTGCTTAACTTTGAGATGACAAAGTTAATTCATCGTGCAGACAAGAAACAAGATAGAAATAAAAGGACTTCATTTTATTCTTTCCATTTTCAAAAAGTACATAAGTATTTGTTATGCTAAAAAAGAAATTGTCATTACTTGTGACTGACTTGTATAAATTATTTCTACAGGGCTGGTCGCGTAGTCCCCGGTCCCGATGATACAACTATGTTTCTGATTTTTGTTTCCCGGTCGATGTGGTAGTCATTGTTGCCGTATTCTCATATTATTCCCCCCGGTGTTCGAATGTGAAGAATGCTAATTGGAACAGTGGAAGTCTCGTACCTTCGAGGATCCCACTAATGAATTGCTAGATAATCCTTAACTCGGTAACATATTTGTTTCCCCTTAGAAATTTATGCTATCAAGCGAAGGACTATCTAACAACCCTCTAGTGGTTTGCACTTGTGAACGGTTGGGTAACCTTTGTTCGATAGCAAACTTATCTTCCCAGTGGGAATTTTGCAATAGAGCCAACAATTATCTAACAGTCCCGGAGTGGCTCTTTGCTTATTTGCCTTGTTATTAAAGGTCTTATTGTTGTTGTTGAAGCTTTCTTCGTAGTTTGCTTTCTGTTGCTGCCTTGTTAAAAACCTTGTTAGAAAAACCCAATTGGGACAAAATCTGAACGAATGGAAAAAGAGTGCAGCACATACTTTCAGTACATGTGATGTTCATTAGCAATAATATCTTTTGAGATGTACCACGTTCCAGTTGTTGGGCAACTTTTCTCCATCTTGATTCTTTAATTCATATGAACCTTTCCCGGTGACAGTTGAAACCCGGTAGGGGCCTTCCCATGTTGGACCTAGCTTTCCTGCGTTGAGCTCCCGGGTGTTTTGAGTTACTTTCCTTAGGACCAAGTCTCCTACTTTGAAATAACGGAGGTTGGATCTTCGATTATAATATCATTCCATTCTCTGCTTTTGGGCTGCCATTCTTACATGTGCCAAGTCCTTGCGCTCATCGAGTAGATCCAAGTTGACTAACATTGCTTCGTTATTTGACTATTTATTTGCTTGGAAATATCTCAAGGTGGGTTCCCCTACTTCCACCAGGATTAAGGCTTCTGCTCCGTACATAGGTAAAAAGGGAGTTTCTCCTGTGCTTGATTTGGCTATTGTACGGTATGCTCATAAAACTCCGGGTAGTTCCTCGGCCATTTACCTTTAGCCGTTTCCAACCTTTTCTTGAGGTTTTGTATAAGTACTTTGTTCGTTGACTCCGCCTGGCCGTTTTCGCTCGGATGGTAGGGTGTAGATGCGATCCTCTTTATTTTCAAATATTCGAGGAACTCTGTGATTTTACACCGATAAATTGCGGCCTAATATCTCATGCTATCTCTTTGGGTATTCCGCACCTATAAATTATATTTTCCCACAAGAAATCCACTACCTCCCGTTCACCGATCTTCTGATAAGGACCTGCTTTCACCCACTTAGAAAAATAGTCAGTCAAAATCAAAAGAAATCTTACCTTCCCGAGAGCCGATGGCAGTGGTCCGACGATATCTATCCCCCATTTCATGAATGGCCACGGAGATAGAACTAAATGTAATGGTTCTGCCGGTTGATGTACCAGTAATGCGTAGCGTTGGCACTTATCATATTTTTGTACAAAGGCTTTGGCACTTTGTTCCATGCGGGGCCAATAATATCATGCGCTTACCAGTTTTAGTACTAAGGAATCTGCGCCCGAATGGTTTCCGCATATCCCTTCATGGACTTCTAGCATAACATAATTAGCTTCGGATGCCCCCAAACATCGGGCCAACCGGCCTTGGAAAGATTTCCTATATAGTTGGCCTCCTTTGAAGCTATATCGCACTGCTTTGGCACGCAAAGCCCGTGACACCTTGGAGTCATCGAGCAGCTTCCCGTGCTCGAGATAATCGATGATTTTGTTCCTCCAGTCCTAGACCAAATTAGTCGTATTTACTTCATAGTAGCTATCTGCATCTAGGACCGAGTACATCAGTTGTACTACCTTCTTGGACTCTAATCCCTTCATTTCCATTGAGGAACCGAGGTTATCTAGTGCTTATGCTTATGCATTTTCTTCCCTCGGGATATGAGTAATCGACCACTCCCGAAATCGAGCTAGCAAAGCCTGTAACTTTTATCACATATTGTTACATACGCTCCTCTTTGGTTTCAAAACTCCCGTAGACCTGATTTACCACCAGCTGTGAGTCGCATTTAATTTCTATGACCTTAGAATCTAGTCCCCGGGCCAGTTCGAGTCCTGCTTCATTATTAGTTAAAGGAACTGTTCTAATGGCTTGCCTTATGGTTTCTCCCGAAAGCATGGTTAATACTATTCGAAGCCCGGACCCTTTTACGTTGGAGGCTTCATCCGTAAATAAGGTCCAAATTCCTGATGTCGATTCTGACACCATTACTACCTCTTTGGTTTCTAGAGGCAATAATCCCGGACTGAAATCGGCCACAAAGTTAGCCACGATTTGTGACTTAATCGTAGTCCTTGGTTTATATTCTATGTCGAACTCACTCATTTTGATGGCCCATTTTGGTCAACCTACCATAGAGTTCGAGTTTGTGAAAGATGTTTTGCAGGGGAAATATGGTCACTACAGCTATTGTGTGACATTGGATGTAGGGCCTCAACTTCCGAGCGGCGACTACGAGAGTTAAGGACAGCTTATCCAAATACGGGTAGCGAGTTTATGCTCCCGTTAAAATTTTACTAACATAATAAATGAGATATTGTGCACCTTCTTCCTCGCCGACTAAAACTGCACTTACTGCTACTTCCGAGACTGCGAGGTAGACCAATAGTGTTTCATCTTCCTTTGGTTTTAAAAGTAACAGAGGGCATGACAAGTATCTTTTCAAATCTCTCAAAGCCTGATGACACTCTGGAGTCCATTTAAAGTTATTTTTCTTTTTGAGCAGTGCGAAGAAATGGTGACATTTCTCTGACGACCGGGAAATGAACCTGCTCAAAGCTGCCAATCTCCTCGTGAGCCTTTGGACTTCTTTCATGCTTGACAGCTAGTCCGGGATGTCTTCGATGGCCTTGATCTTATCGGGGTTTACCTCGATCCCCCTTTGTGATACCAGAAATCCTAGGAACTTGCCCGAGCTGACCCCGAACACGCATTTCTCGGGGTTAATCTTCATGTTATGCTTCCTTCGGATGTCAAAAGTCTCTTGCAGATGCTTAAGGTGATCACCTGCATTCAAGTACTTAACGGGCATATCGTATATATAAACTTCCATAGTTTTCCCTATTTCTTTCTCAAACATTTTGTTTACGAGCCGCTGATAAGTGGCTCCGGCGTTCTTCAACCCGAAGGGCATCACAATATAGCAATATGTGCTGAAATTCGTGATGAATGAATTCTTTTTCTAATCCTATGTGTTCATCTTAATTTGGTTGTACCCGGAATAAGCATCAAGGAAACTCATTAACTCGTGCCCGGTAGTCGCATCGATCATTTGATTGATGTTTGGCTGTGGGAATGAGTCTTTCGGGAATGCCTTATTCAAGTCCTTATAATCTACGCACATGCAAAATTTATTGTTCTTCTTAGGAACTACGACTACATAAGCTAGCCAATCTGGATACTTTACCTCTCGGATTGAACCGATATCAAGTAAGCGAGATACCTTCTCTTTGACAAATTTATTTTTGGCCTCCACAATTGGGCATTTCTTTTGTCTTACAGGAGGTACGTTGGGATCCAAGCTTAACTTGTGTAAGACTACCTCCATCGGGATACTTGTCATATACGCATATGACCACACAAAACAATCGGCATTAGATCTAAGAAATTTAATAAAGCCAGACCTAAGCTCGTACTGCAGTCCTGTCCCTAAGTGGAATTTACTTTCTATGAATTCTTTGAATAATGTAACTTGCTCGAGTTCTTCCGTCGTGGATTTTGTTGCATCCGTTTCTTCTAGTACCTGGAAATACCTTGGCACTAGATAGGATTCCAACGCTTCTTCCCCGGGGCTAACTTCATTTAATTCGAGAGCGGGCGCCGATTCCTGTAGTTGCTATGCCACGTATTCCTTCCCTTTGCTACTGGAGGCCGAAATCACATTCATCTCCCTTGCCGCCAGTTGGTCGCCCATTATCTGTCTAATTCTTTCAGGCGTTGGGAATTTCGGCAACTGGTGATACGTTGATGGTACAAATCTCATCTCATGTAACCATGGTCTTCCTAGAATAATTATCACAACCCGAAATCTCACCCGTCATGATGGCGCCTGTCTTAATATTAGGCAAGCCGACAACATCAATCACCCACAATTTCTTTTAAATACGAAAAAAATAATAATTAAGTTTAAGAGAAAATCCCACAAATATTGGATATAAATACACTCCCAAAACCCTGTGTCACTGAGTATATGAGCATCTATACATCGCAAGTCTGAAAAACACTGTCTATAATAGTCTGAGACCAAATATAGTAAAAAAGAAGATAGGAAAGGAGAGACAAGGTCTGCGAAACACGGCAACTATCTCGGAATCTTCGAAAAATCTACTATGCGAAGGAATCAATACTCACTGTGTCCGGGATCACCTGGATTTGCACACGAAGTGCAGGGTATAGTATGAGTACAACCAACTCAGTAAGTAAGAATAATAAATAAGAACTGAAAGTAGTGACGAGCTTCACAGCTAAGTCCAAATACAGTAATTTTCAACATAAAAGGGTAGGCATGCTCTCAAATTCAACATTTAAAATTCCACAGTAATTTCATATCAACTTCGACTGAAACAGAAGATAATGTCCTTCATAAATTTCCAAAACAGTGATATATGACAGCTGAAATGCAGAAATAATGAAATCAATGCATCTCATTATAATAACAGTCACTCAGTCCTCCCATTCACTCCAACCTCACAGTCACTCTATCCTCACAGTCACTATTTCCTCTCAATCACTCAGCACTCGACACTCGACACTCGCACTCAGTAGGTACATGCGCTCACTACAAACTCTGGAGGGGCTCCTTCATCACAAGCGCTATAACAAGCCAATCATGGCATTAATCAATGAAACATGCTGCGGCGTGTAGCCCGATCCCATAAATATCCTCACAATTAGACCCTCGGCCTCACTCAGTCATCAACCTCTCCAGTGTTTCGGGCTCTCAGAATCATGATAAGCAGCCCAATAGCAATGATATGATGCATCAATAATGAATAAGAGAGACTGAGATGTAATATATGAGTAAAAATCGTGACTGAGTATGAAACAACAATTTAGCAGATAATTCAACATGTACAAGACCTCTATGGATCCTAACAATGTCAACACATAGTTTAAACATGATTTATAGTTCGATTTCTCTAATACGTGGAAAATGTATGGATATCTATAGAGTCACAATTCCTACTGTGCACGCCCACACGCCTGTCACCTAGCATGTGCGTCACCTCAAAACCAATCACATATCACAAAATCTGGGGTTTCATACCCTCAGGACTAAATTTAGAATTGTAACTTACCTCAAACCGTCTAATTCTTTATTCTACAATGCCTTTGCCTAGCAAATCGGCCTCCAAACGGCTCGAATCTAGCCACAAATAATCTGATTCAGTCAATAACAATTATAGGAATTATTTCCATATGAAAATATAAATTTTCCATCAAAATTCGAAATTTCACCCAAATATGTCTCGGAACCTGACAAAATTTATAATATCCCAAAGCCCATTCAACTACGAGTCTAACCATACCAATTTTACCTAATTCTGACATCAACCCGACCCTCAAATCTTCAAATTAAACCGAGAGGATTTTCTAAATTTTTCAACTTAATTCACCAATTAAATGTTAAAAACAACCATGGATTTGGGTAATTTGACCAATAATGAATTTAGAACACTTACCCCATTATTTTCCTTGAATATCTCCCAACAATTGCCTCTTCCCGAGCTCCAATCCGTCAAAAATAAAAAATGGGACAAAGTCCCATTTTTAGAACTTAAACATTTTGTCCAGGCATTCCTTTTTCGCGAACACGATAGGTCCCTCGCATTCGCGAAGCACAAAATTGTGTTGACCAAACATTTCCCTTCGCGAACGCGAGACACAGCTCGTGAACGCGATGCTTTACCGGGCGAACCTTCGCGAACGGAAGGCAAAAATCCTCACAAACTATTTTTCCCTTTCGCGAATGCGATACCCAATCGCGAACGCGATGAACAACCTTGCCTGCCCCCAGCTCCTCTTCGTGAACGCGATACCCCTCTCGCGAATGCAAGAACTCACTTGCGAATGCGAAGAAGGAAAATTCCAGCCAAGTTTCAAGTTCAAAATTCATTCCGTTAACCATCCGAAACTCATCTGAGGCCCCCGGGACCTCAACCAAACATACCATCAAGTCCCAAAATATCATGCGAACTTAGCCGAACCCTTAAATCACCTCAAACAATGCTAAAATTACGAATCATACCCCAATTCAAACTTAATAAAACTAAAAATTTCCAACTTCGACATTCAACGCTGAAACCTATCAAATTATGTACGATTGACCTCAAATTTTGCACACAAGTCATAAATGATATAACTGAGGTATTCCAATTTTTAGAATCAGATTCCGGCCTCGATATCAAAAAGTCAACTCCCCGGTCAAACTTCCAAACTTAAATTTCTATTTTAGCCATTTCAAGCCTAATATAGCTACGAGCTTCCAAATAATTTTCCGGACACACTCCTAAGTCCAAATTCACCATACAGAGCTATTGGAAGCATCAAAACTTTATTCTGGGGTCATTTACACATAAGTTAACATTCGGTCACTATTTTAACTTAAGCTTTAAACCTTGGAACTAAGTGTTCCAATTCATTCCTAAACCTCACCGGACCTAAACCTATCACTCTCGAAAGTCAAATAACAACTGTAAAGAATAAATTGAGTAGTAAATGGGGAACTGGGATTGTAATACTCAAAACGACCGACCGGGACATTACATTCTCCCCTCTTAAATAAACGTTCGTCCTCGAACGAGTTTAGAATTATACCTGGAGTCTCAAATAGGTGTGGATATTTGCTCTGTATCTCCCGCTCAGTCTACTAAGTAGCTTCTCCGACTGACTGGCCTCTCCACTGAACTTTCATTGAAGTTATGTTCTTTGATCTCAAGTTACGAACCTGCCAATCTAAAATGGCCACCGGCTCCACATGATAAGTCAAATTACCATCCAACTACACTGTGTTGAAATCCAAAACATGAGACGGATCCCCGACATACTTCTGGAGCATCGATACATGAAACACTGGATGAACACCAGATAGACTAGGCGGCAACGCAAGTTCATAAGCCACATCTCCAATCTTCTTAAGTATTTTGAAAGGCCCAATATACCAAGGGCTCAACTTTTCCTTCTTCCCAAACCTCAACACACCTTTCATGGGTGAAATCTTGAGCAGAACCTTCTCTCCAACCATGTAAGCAACATCACGGACCTTTCGGTCGGCATAACTCTTCTGCCTAGACTGCGCCGTGCGAAGCCGCTCCTGGATCAATTTAACCTTCTCCAAAGCATCCTCAACCAAATCAATACCCAATAACATAGTATCACCCGACTTAAACCAACCCACCGGAGACCGACACCGTCTCCCATATAAAGCCTCATATGGAGCCATCTGAATGCTCGATTGGTAGCTGTTATTGTAAGCAAACTCTTCCGGTGGTAGAAATTGATCCCAAGAACCCCCAAAATAAATGACACAAACGCGTAACATATCCTCCAACATCTGAATAGTGCGCTCGAACTGTCCGTCCGTCTGAGGGTGAAATGATGTATTCAACTGAACCTGTGTGCCCAGTTCTCGCTGCACTGCTCTCCAGAACTATGATGTAAATTGCGTGCCCCGGTCCGAAATGATGGACACTGGCACCCCGTGTAGGTGAACAATCCCGCGGATATAAATCTCAGCCAGTCGCTCTGAAGAATAAGAAGTACCAACTGGAATGAAATACGCGGACTTGGTCAACCGATCTACAATGACCCAAACAACATCAAACTTTCTCAAAGTCCATAGGAGCCCAACTACGAAGTCCATGGTAATATGCTCCCACTTCCACTCCGGAATTTCATGTTTCTGAAGCAATCCGCCCTATCTCTGATGCTCGTATTTCACATGTTGACAATTTAAACACCGAGCTACAAACCCAACTATATGTTTCTTCATTTTTCTCCACCAATAGTGTTGTCTCAAGTCCTGATACATCTTTGCGATACCCGGATGACTGGAATATCGCGAAATTTTGGCTTTGTCAAGAACCAACTCACGCAGCCCATCCACATTAGGCACACAAATCCGACCCTGCATCCTCAACACCCTATCATCCCCAATAGTAACATCTCTTGCATCACTGTGCTGAACCGTGTCCTTAAGGACACGCAAATGGGGATCATCATACTTGTGCTCTCTGATACGATCATATAAAGAAGACCGAGAAACCACACAAGCTAAAACTCGACTCGGCTCGGAAATATCC
>AWOL01S0218098.1:0-12114 GCA_000715115.1 Nicotiana otophora
TTGTTGTTGGCTTGGGCCTTGGAAGTTGTTTCTTTGCCCTTGAAAGTTGTTCACATATTTGACCTCTTCTTCTTGGTTATTATAAGAGTCATCTTGATCAAACCCACTATCTTCTTGCACAAAATTGTTCAACTTTTTGTTGCACTTGTGGAACCTTTGTTCTCTGTTTGTTCACCATCATGTATACCATTTCCATTGCATTGACTTTCCTCGGGTTTTGCACTTGTTGAAGTTGAGCCTTTGCCAATTGGTTCATGGTGGTAGTCAATTCGGCTATGGCTTGCCCATGGTCATGCAATTCTTATTGAAGGTGGACCACATTGGGATCACCTTGTGGAACATTAGCCCGGGATTGCCATACCGATGAAGTATCCGCCATTTCATTCAAAATATCACACGCCTCCGCATAAGGCGTAGTCATAAAGTTCCCATCGGCAAGTTGATTCACTAAACATTAGTTGGTTGTTTCCTGAACGGTTCCGGCGGTTCTCACTGGTAGGGTTATCTCCCCTTTAGTGGTCTCATATGCCATGTTGAATCAGTTATCTCTAGATTGAACCCTTTAATTGGGTTGATCAATCTCTCGATTGACCCAATTTCTTGTTAGCCAAGTATTGCTAGACTAAGTCTTTCTTTCTCAAGTAGAGACTAAGTCAAATAGGCATGAAATAATATTTTCAACCATTAATTCCACAAATTAAAGCATGAATAAGGCTAAATAATAAACACCCAATCATAAACAAGCACTAAATTAGATACCCATAAGGTTTACAAACTAGTGTTGGGTCACAACCCTAGTAAACATCTAGCTACTCATGCTTGAAATTGAATAAATAGAAGAAGAAATACTAATTAAACTCATATTGTAAAGTTAAAATGATAACATTTATAGTAAAATACTCCAAAATATAGAAAACTTCCAAAAGAGGCAAAGAAAAACGGCTAAAGGACTTGCTGATGTCAAATGTTGACCTAATTTTATAAAACTCGTCTATTTATATAAGGCTGGAAATTTCGAACAAAAATGCCCTTCGGGAGGTTCTGCGGCCGCATAATTTCATATGCGGTCCGCAGAATTCTTCGTCATGCAAGAGCTGGGATTCTGCTGCTGCGAAATTCTCAATGGCGGCTGCGAGGCAATATTTTTGCAGTCTGCATATTTATCACTGCGGTCGCAATCTGGTCTTCTGCGGTCCGCATCTTAACTTCTGCGGCCGCACAATTCTTGTGCGGTCCGCAATTTTATGGGACTTGGACTTTAGAAATTTGCAACTCTCTGAAGTTGATCTCCAGCTCATCGTTTGTGGCCGCACAATTATTGTGCGGTCCGCAGTTTGCTAGAAAGCCTGCTGAGATTTTCTTCATTGTTTGGAGCCGCATATAATTTTGCGGTTCCCACTTTGTGAGCTTCTGTCCCTTTAATTAATTTGTGTTTAGATTACTCTTTTTTGAGTCGTATTTCATCTTAGAAGTCCAACTTCCAACATTCCTACAATTTTTCACATTTCATCAGTTTGGGGAACACCATTCAACGCTTTTAGACTAAAACAAAAGCTAAAATGTGCCAATAAGTAGTCAAAATCCCCACTTATCAGGTCATGGCGAAGCAATAACTATTTTTCCTTAGGTCATTGTTTATGGGACGGCAAAAATATTAGGTGATTCGGGTCTAGTAGCTCGATGCATGCAGAAGGTATGAGCAATAGTACATAAAAAAAGAGAAACGATCATGGCGAAGCGATGACTATTGTTCTTAGGTCATTTTTGATGGGTCAACAAAATTTTAAGCGATTAGAGTCCGGTCGCCCGAATGCATGCAGATGGCATGAGCAATAGTACACAAAAATTTGAGGATCGAGCAAAATTTTAGTTTTATGACCCTAAAACGCCAAAATATGAGGAACGGTTATGGCGAAGCGATGCTTATTGATCTTAGGTCATTTTTATGAGCCAGTAAAATTTTAGGTGATTCGTGTCCGGTCGCCCGGATACATGTAGATGGCATGGGCTATAACATACGAATATCTAGGAATCAGGCGAAATTTTAGTTTTATGGCCCTAAGATGCCAAAAATGAGGAATGGTCTTGTCGAAGTGATAACTATTGTTTCTTAGGTCGTTTTTGATGGGCCGACAAAATTTTAGGTGATTCGGGTCCCGTCGCCCGGATGCATGCACATGGCATGGCCTATAATGCTAAAGAATGAGGAACGGTCATGGCAAAGCGATAACTATTTTTTCTTAGGTCATTGTTATGGCCGGTAAAATTATAGGCGATTCGGGTCTGGTCACCCGGATGCATGTAGATGGCATGAGTTATAGCACACGAAAATTTAGAAATCTGGTGGAATTCCAGATTTATGGCCCTAAAATGCCAAAAGATGAGGAATGGTCATGGTAAAGCGATGACTTAGGTCATTTTTGGTGGACCGACAAAATTGTAGGTGATTCGGTTCCGGTCGCGCGGATGCATGACGATGGTGTGGGCTACATGGGACCAAAATATTTAGGTGATTTAGAGCATGTTGCCCTAAATCATGAAAATGTTATGGACATTAGCACACGAAAAATTAAAAATCGTCCTGAATTAATATTTTATGGCTCGAAAGTGCTAAACATAAGGAACGGTCACATGAAACAATGATTGTTGTTCATTTGGTTATTTCTAATGTGCCCACAAACTTTTAGCGATTCGCAACCAGTCGCTCGAATTCATGAAGATAGTGTGGACATTAGCACACGAATAATTAGACATTATCTTGAATTCCTGTTTTATGGCCCTAAAACGCCAAAAAATAAGGAACAATCATAATGAAGCGATAACTATTGTTTATTAAGCCGTTTCTAATAGGCCCATAAAATATTAGGCGATTCGGAGCCTGTTGCCCGCATTCATCAAAATTGTGTGGACATTAGCACACGTAAAAATGGAAATCGTTCTGAATCCTTGTTTTATGGATCTAAAACGCTAAAAAAGAGGAATGGTGACGGTGATTAGGTTATTTTTGTGGCCCATAAATATTTGCGAATCGGAGACTATCGCCCGATTTCATGAAGATGGCGTGGACATTAGCATACAAAAAATTAAAAATCGTCATGGATTCCTATTTTATGGCCCTAAAACGCAAAAAAAAGGAACAATCATGACGAAGCGATAACTATTTTTCATTAGATCGTTTCTGATGGACCCAAAAAATCTAGGTGATTCGAAGCGTGTCACCCTAATTCATGAAGATGGCAAGGACATTAGCACACACAAAATTGAAAATTGTACTGAATTCCTATTTTAGAGCCCTAAAACTCCAAAAGGCAAGGATATGTCATGGCAAAGAAATGCTTATTATTCATTAGATCGTTTCTGATGGAACTACAAATATTTGTGATTCAGAGACCGTCGCCCGAATTCATAAAGATGGCATGGATATTAGCACAGAACAATTAGAATCGTCCTGAATTCCTGTTTTATGGCCCACAAAATAGGAAAAGCCATGACGAAGCATTGACTATTTTTCATTAAGTCGTTTATGATGGGCCCAAAAAATTTTGGCAATTCAGAGCCCGTCGCTCTAATCTATGAAGATGGCGTGGATATTAGCACACAAAAAATTAGAAAACGTCCTGAATTGTTATTTTGCGGCCCTAAAAGGCTAATGAAGAACGATCACGGTGAAGCAATAACTATCGTTCATTAGGTCATTTCTGATGGGCCCATAAAATTTTAGGCGCTTCGCAACCCATCACTCAAATTCATGAAGATAGCGTGGACATTAGCACACGAATAACTGAAAATCATCTTGAATTCCTGTTTTAAGGCCCTAAAATGCCAAAAAATAAGGAATAGTTGTGGTGAAGTGATGATTAAATTTCATTAGGTCGTTTCTAATAGGCCCATAAATTTTTAGGCGATTCGGAGCCTGCTACCCGAGTTCATCAAGATTGCGTGGCGATTCGGAGCCTGCTACAAGGCTGAAAATTTCGACAAAAGTGCCCCTCGGGAGGTTCTGCGTCCGCACAATTCCATGTGCAGTCCGCAGAATACTTCATCTTGGAGGAGCTGGGATTCGGCGGCCGCGCAATTCTCAACTGCGTCCATGGGGCAATGTTTCTGCGGTTCACAGATTTATCACTGTGGCCGCAATCTGGTCTTCTGCGATCCGCATCTTTAATTCTGCGGCCACACAATTCTTGTGCGGTCCGCAATTTTGAGGGACTTGGACTTTGGAAATTTGCAACCCTCTGAAGTTGTTCTCCAGCTCGTCATTTGTGGCTGCACAATTCTTGTGTGGTCCGCAGTTTGTTAGAAAGCCTGCTGAGATTTTCTTCATTGTTTGCAGCCGTATATGGAATTTTGCGGTCCTCACTTTGTGAGCTTCTGTGCCTTTTATTGCTTCGTATTTAGATTACTCCTTTTTGAGTCGTATTTCATCTTGGAAGTCCAACTTCCAACATTCCTGCAATTTTTCACATTTTATCTGTTTCAGAAACACCATTCAACGCTTTTAGACTAAAACGAAAGCTAAAAGGTGCTAATAAGTAGTCAAAATCCCCACTTATCAGGTCATGGCGAAGCAATGACTATTTTTCGTAGGTCGTTTTTGATGGGCCGGTAAAATTTTAGGTGATTCGGGTCTAGTAGCTCGATGCATGCAGATGGTGTGGGCTATAACATATGAAAATCTTTGAATCGGGCGGAATTTCCGTATTTTATGGCCCTAAAACACCAAAAAATGAGGGACGAGCATGGCGAAGCAATGACTATTGTTCCTTTGGTCGCTTATGATTGGTCGGCAAAATTTTAGGCGATTCGGGTCTAGTCAGCCGGATGATTACAGATGGCGTGGGCTATATATAGCACATAAAAATCTGGAAATCGGGCAGAATTCCAATTTTATGGTCCTAAAATGCCAAAAATGAGGAACAGTCACGGTGAAGCGATGACTATTATTCCTTAGATCATTTGTGATGGGTCGGCAAAAATTTTAGGCGATTCGGGTCCAATCGCCCGGATGCATGCAGATGGCATGGGCTATAGCGCATGAAAATATGGGAAATCGGGCGGAATTCTAGTTATATGGCCCTAAAATGGCAAAAAATGAGAAACGATCATGGCGAAGCGATGTCTATTATTCTTAGGTCATTTTTGATGGGTCGACAAAATGTTAAGCGATTCGGGTCCGGTCGCCCGAACGCATGCAGATGGCGTGAGCTATAGTACACAAAAATTTGAGGATCGGGCAGAATTTTAGTTTTATGACCCTAAAACGCAAAAATATGAGGAACGGTCATGGCGAAGCGATGATTATTGATCTTAGGTCATTTTTATGAGCCGGTAAAATTTTAGGTGATTCGTATCCGGTCGCCCGGATGCATGTAGATAGCGTGGGCTATAGCATACAAATATCTAGGAATCGGGCGAAATTTCAATTTTATGGCTCTAAAATACCAAAAATGATGAACGGTCTTGGCAAAGAGATAACTATTGTTTCTTTGGTCCTTTTTTATGGGCCGACAAAAGTTTAGGCGATTCGGGTCCCGTCGCCTGGATGCATGCACATGGCATGGCCGATAACGCCAAAAATGAGGAACGGTCATGGCAAAGCGATGACTATTGTTCCTTAAGTTATTTTTTATGGCCTGTAAAATTATAGACGATTCGGGTCTGGTCGCCCAGATGCATGTAGATGGTTTGAGTTATAGCACATGAAAATTTAGAAAGTGGAATTCCAGATTTATGGCCCTAAAATGCCAAAAAATGAGGAACGATCATGGTGAAGCGATGATTTAGGTCATTTTTGGTGGACCAACAAAATTTTAGGTGATTCGGTCCGGTCGCGCGGATGCATGCAGATGGTGTGGGCTACATAGGACCAAAATATTTAGGCGATTTAGAGCATGTCGCCCTAAATCATGAAGATGTCGTGGACATTAGCACAAAAAAAATTAAAAATTGTCCTGAATTAATGTTTTATGGCTCGAAAATGCTAAAAATAAGGAACGGTCACGTAAAACAATGACTGTTGTTCATTTGGTCGTTTCTGATGTGCCCACAAAATTTAGGCGATTGGCAACCCATTGCTCGAATTCAAGAAGATAGCGTGGACATTAGCACACGAATAATTAGAAATCATCTTGAATTCCTGCTTTATGGCCCTAAAATACCAAAAAATCAGGAATAATCATAACGAAGCGACAACTATTGCTCATTAAGCCATTTCTGATATGCCCATAAAATGTTAGGCGATTCAGAGCATGTTGCCTGAATTCATCAAAATTACATGGACATTAGCACACATAAAATTGAAAATCGTCATGAATTCTTGTTTTATGAACCTAAAACGCTAAAAAAGAGGAATGGTGACGGTGATTAGGTTATTTTTATAGCCCATAAATATTTGCAAATCGGATACTATTGCCCGATTTCATGAAGATGGCGTGGACATTAGCACATAAAAAATTAAAAATCATCATGGATTCCTATTTTATGGCGCTAAAACGCCAAAAACAAGGAACAATCAGGACGAAGCGATAACTATTTTGCATTAGATCGTTTCTGATGGACCCAAAATATTTAGGTAATTCGAAGCGTGTCGCCCTAATTCATGAAGATGGCTAGGGCATTAGCACATGCAAAATTGAAAATTGTCCCGAATTCCTATTTTAGAGCCCTAAAATGCCAAAAGGCAAGGATATGTCATGGCAAAGTAATGACTATTATTCATTAGGTCATTTCTGATGGGCCTACAAATATTTGTGATTCAGAGGCCGTCGCCCGAATTCATAAAGATGGCATAGACATTAGTACACGAAAAATTAGAAATCGTCATGAATTCCTATTTTATGGCCCAAAATAGTACAGTCACGACGAAGCATTGACTATTTTTCATTAGGTCATTTATGATGGGCCCAAAATATTTAGGTGATTCAGAGCCCATCGCCCTAATCCATAAAGATGGCGTGGATATTAGCACACAAAAAATTAGAAAACGTCCTGAATTGCTATTTTATGGCGCTAAAATGCTAATGAAGAACGGTCACGGTGAAGCAATAACTATTGTTCATTAGGTCATTTCTGATGGGCCCACAAAATTTTAGGTGCTTCGCAACCCGTCACTCAAATCATGAAGATAGCGTGGACAATAGCACACGAATAACTGGAAATCATCTTGAATTCCTATTTTAAGGCTCTAAAATGCCAAAAAATAAGGAACAGTCATGGTGAAGTGATGATTAAATTTCATTAGGACGTTTCTAATAGGCCCATAAAATTTTAGGTGATTCGGAGCCCGCTACCTGAGTTTATCAAGATTGCGTGGCGATTCGGAGCCCGCCACAAGGTTGGAAATTTTAGACAAAAATGCCCCTCGGAAGGTTCTGCGGCCGCACAATTCCATGTGCAGTCCGTAGAATTCTTCATCTTGCAGGAGTTGGGATTCTGTGGCCGCGCAATTCTCAACTGCGGCCGCGAGGCAATATTTCTGCGGTCCGCAGATTTATCACTGCGGCTGCAATCTGGTCTTACGCGGTCCGCATCTTTACTTCTGCGGCCGCAAGACACTTCTTCTGCGGCCGCACAATACTTGTGCGGTCCGCAATTTTGAGGGACTTGGACTTTGGAAATTTGCAACCCTCTGAAGTTGTTCTCCAGCTCGTCATTTGCAGCCGCACAATTCTTGTGCGGTCCGCAGTTTGCTAGAAAGCTTGCTGAGATTTTCTTCATTGTTTGCAGCCGCCTATGGAATTTTGCGGTCCGCACTTTGTGAGCTTCTGTGCCTTTTATTGCTTTATGTTTAGATTACTTCTTTTTGAGTCGTATTTCATCTTGGGAGTCCAAATTCCAACATTCCTGCAATTTTTCATATTTTATCAGTTTCGGGAACACCATTCAACGCTTTTAGACTAAAACAAAAGCTAAAATGTGCTAATAAGTAGTCAAAATCCCCACTTATCAGGTCATGACGAAGCAGTAATTATTTTTTCTTAGGTCGTTTTTGATGGGCCGGCAAAATTTTAGATGATTCGGGTCTAGTAGCTCGATGCATGCAGATGGTGTGGGCTATAACATATGAAAATCTATGAATCGGGCGGACTTTTCATTTTTTATGGCCCTGAAACACCAAAAAACGAGGAACGATCATGGCGAAGCGATGACTATTATTTCTTAAGTCGTTTTTGATTGGCCGAAAAAATTTTAGGCGATTCGGGTCTGGTCAGCCGGATGATTGCAGATGGCGTAGGCTATATATAGCACATAAAAATCTGAGAATCGGGCAGAATTCTAATTTTATGGCCCTAAAATGCCAAAAACGAGGAATACTCAAGGTGAAGCGATGACTATTATTCCTTAAATTATTTTTGATGGGCCGACAATAATTTTAGGCGATTCGGGTCCTATCGCCCGGATGCATGCAGATGGCATGAGCTATAGCGCACGAAAATCTGGAAAATCGGGCGGAATTCCAGTTTTATGGCCCTAAAATAACAAAAAATGAGAAACGATCATGGAAAAGCGATGTCTATTGTTCTTAGGTCATTTTTGATGGGTCGACAAAATTTTAAGCGATTCGGGTCCGGTCGCCCAAATGCATGCAGATGGCGTAAGCTATAGTACACAAAAATTTGAGGATCGGGCAGAATTTTAGTTTTATGATCCTAAAATGCCAAAATATAAGGAACGGTCATGGCGAAGCGATGATTATTGATCTTAGGTTATTTTTATGAGCCGGTAAAATTTTAGATGATTCGTGTCCGGTCACCCGGATGCATGTAGATGGCGTGAGCTATAGCATACGAATATCTAGGAATCGGGTGGAATTTTAGTTTTATGGTCCTAAAATATCAAAAATGAGGAACGGTCTTGGCGAAGCGATAACTATTATTTCTTAGGTCGTTTTTGATGGGCCGACAAAATTTTAGACGATTCAGGTCTCCTTGCCCGGATGCATGCACATGGGTGGCCTATAATGACAAAAAATGAGAAACGGTCATGGCAAAGCGATGATTATTGTTCCTTAGGTCATTTTTATGGCCGGTAAAATTATAAGCGATTCAGGTCTGGTCGCCCAAATGAATGTAGATGGCGTAAGTTATAGCACACAAAAATTTAGAAATCTGGCGGAATTCCAGATTTATGGCCCTAAAATGCCAAAAAATGAGGAATGGTCATGGTGAAGCGATGACATAGGTCATTTTTGGTGGACCAACAAAATTTTAGGTGATTCGATTCCGGTCGCGCGGATGCATACAGATGGCGTGAGCTACATGAGACCAAAATATTTAGGCGATTTAGAGCATGTCGCCCTAAATCATGAAGATGTCATAGACATTAGCACACAAAAAATTAAAAATCGTTATGAATTAATGTTTTATGGCTCGAAAGTACTAAATATAAGGAACGGTCACGTGAAACAATGGTTGTTGTTCATTTGGTCGTTTCTGATATGCCCACAAAATTTTAGGCGATTCGCAACCCGTCGCTCGAATTCATAAAGATAGTGTGGACATTAGCATACGAATAATTAGAAATATCTTGAATTCCTGTTTTATGGCCCTAAAACGCCAAAAAAATAAGAAACAATCATAACCAAGCGATAACTATATTTCATTAAGCCGTTTCTGATAGGCCCATAAAACTTTAGGCGATTCGGAGCCTGTTGCTCGAATTCATCAAAATTGCGTGGACTAAGCACACGTAAAATTAAAAATCGTCCTGAATTCTTATTTTATGGACCTAAAACGCTAAAAAGGGGGAATTGTGACATTGATTAGGTTATTTTTATGGCCCATAAATATTTGCGAATCGGAGACTATCGCCCGATTTCATGAAGATGGCGTGGACATTAGAATACAAAAAATTAAAAATCATCATGGATTCCTATTTTATGGCCCTAAAACGCTAAAAACAAGGAACAATCATGACGGACCGATAACTATTTTTTATTAGATCGTTTCTGATGGACCCAAAAAATTTAGGTGATTCGAAGCGTGTCACCCTAATTCATGAAGATGGCAAGGACATTAGCACACGCAAAATTGAAAATTGTACTGAATTCCTATTTGTTTTAGGGAACTTTATAAGAAATGATCTTGGTAATAACTAATAAACAATTAACCGGAGATCAATTAGGCGATCATAGATAATACATGGATGATTTTTACATAACACATAAGCGATTTATGATTTTACCAGTATCTCTCACTTTATAAAAAAAGTTGTAAGTTCCTCCGGATAAATCATGTCCTTAATAAATTAATAGAAGTCTTGCTTCAACAAGAAAAAAAAAGAAGAGGAGATCCAAGAATACTTATAAGAGGATTTAGAAAAAATATTAGGACGTCACATATAAGCTTTAAAAACTGAGGAAAAGTAAATTTTGAACCAAAATCTTCTCTTAGGTTAAGGAGATTCAATATTTTATATTACCAAAAGAATGTGTTTTTCTCCTAATTGCGTAGTATAAGTTTGAAATGGGGTGCCAATGCCAACAAACCAACAATTAGGAGCATTTATTCTGCAGTCTTGAACGAGCTAGTACTCAATTTGATTGTAAAGTCGTACTGATTAATAATGTTTTTAACAGTAAACTACTATTTTCCTTCTTCATTTATAACTGCACTAATTATACAACAATAAGGGGAGGGTAGTGTGTGTACGCAGACCTTACCCCTACCCTGGGGTAGAGAGGCTGTTTCCAATAGACCCTCGGCATCCTTCCCTCCAAGAACTCCCCACCTTGCTCTTGGGGTGACTCGAACTCACAACCTCTTGGTTGGAAGTGGAGGGTGCTTACCATCAAAGCAACCCACCTTGTCAAANCCTTCTTCATTTATAACTGCACTAATTATACAACAATAAGGGGAGGGTAGTGTGTGTACGCAGACCTTACCCCTACCCTGGGGTAGAGAGGCTGTTTCCAATAGACCCTCGGCATCCTTCCCTCCAAGAACTCCCCACCTTGCTCTTGGGGTGACTCGAACTCACAACCTATTGGTTGGAAGTGGAGGGTGCTTACCATCAGAGCAACCCACCTTGTCAAACGTAGTAGGTTACAAATTAACATATGCAGTTATCAGTTGAAAAAGCTTTAAAGCCAAACGTAGACAGTGGGTAGCCTGATCAAAATGACATGCTTCAAAATAAAGAAAAAAAAGTGATTTGTTAAAAGAGGTATAATATGGATGTTGTGATTTAATAAAAGGAGATAAAAGGATCAAGAGTGAAAATAATAGGTTCAAAACAATGAATAGGGCCCAACCGGGTTCGAATCGGTGACCTCTTGATCTGCAGTCAAATGCTCTACCACTGAGCTATGGACCCTGAATAACTGAGTAGAGCTGTTTTGTTTGATTTATCAGCTTTAGCAAAAGTATTTGGTAAGAGTCAGAATTTTCAACTTTTAAAGTTTCCTAACCATCCTTTTCCCATAAATTAAAATTCAACGCAAAAATAATTTTAGAAAATGAAAAATAGAGTAGTGACATATTTACGCCACAGCAAGAGACCTAATTTTCTATGATGATGTCAAAATTTGCACTTGATTTTATCCATTTAGTAAAATCGTCGGCCTACAAATATAACTTTGGTCCTTCTAGTGATGTCAGAAGTCGTTTTGATATAATATTTTATCTTTTTGTAGTTTTACTTATTAGATCATTAATAAATAAATAATATATATCTCTACTAGCTAAAAAATTTAAATACAAGAAAGAAAAAAGAAATTTTCATATATGACATGACACCAGAAGATAAGCTTTACATACTAACAAACAAGGAGAAATGTTCAAATAAGCTAACTTGTATTGTTTGAATTTGACATGGACAAGTAAACTTATTCAACGACTTGTTCCAATGTTAAAGAGGACAGTTCAACCATTCTAGTTGCTACTTTCCAACTACTTCCTAAATATAACTCTGAAGAATTGTCTTTATGTCCTCTTTATTCAATTATTATTCCACACTAAAAAGGTCAATTCGATGCACAAAGTTCACGCAAGGTCCGGAAAGGGTGTTCACGCAAGGTCCGGAAAGGGTCGCACCCCAAAAGGTGTAATGGAGGCAGCCTACCCTGATACAAGTATCAGTGGCTGATTTCACGACTCGAACCTGTAACTTATATGT
>AWOL01S0218107.1:0-10827 GCA_000715115.1 Nicotiana otophora
TTTTTGATTTTTTAGGCCCATAAAACTTTAATTGCGCCCAATTCCCAGATTTGCGTGTGTTATAGCCCATGCCATCTGCATGGCCCTGGGAGCCCGAACCTTGATCGCCTAAAAGTTTTTGGCCCATAAAAAATGACCTAAAGAACATTAGTCATCGGCTCGCCATGACTGTTCCTCTTTTTTTGATATTTTAGGGCCATAAAACTAGAATTCTGTCCGATTCTCAAATTTTCGTGTGCTATAGCCCAATCTATCTGTATAGGCCAGGGTGTCCAGACCCGGTTCGCCTAAAGTTTTGTCATCCCATAAAGAATGACCTAAGGAACATTAATCATCGCCTCGCCATGACCGTTCCTCCTTTTTATCGTTTTAGGATCATAAAACTAAAATTTCGCCATATTCCTAGATTTTCGTATGCTATAGCCTACGCCAGATTTTCGTATGCTAAAGCTAACACCATATGCATGGGCCCGGACCCGGATCGCCTAAAATCTTAACGGCCCATCTAAATGATTTAAGGAACATTCGTCATCACATCGCCATGACCGTTTCTCCCTTTTTTGGCATTTTAGGGTCATAAAATTGGAATGCCGCCCAATTCCCAGTTTTTTGTGTGCAGCCCACGCCATCTACGTGGGGCTAGGTACTCGGATCCGGATCGCCTAAAATTTTGCTGGCCCATAAAAATGACCTAAGGAACATTAGTCATTGCTTCTCTATGACCGTTCCAATTATTTTGGTGTTTTAGGGCCATAAAACTTGAATTACACCTGATTTCCAGATTTTCATGTGCTTCCCATGCCATTAGCATGGGCCCGGTAGCCGTAACCTTGATCGCCTAAAATTTTGCCGGTCCGTCAACAATGACCTAAGGTACATTAGTCATCACCTCGCCGTGACCGTTTCTCCCTTTTTGGCATTTTAGGGCCATAAAATCGTAATGTCGCCCGATCCCTAATTATTTGTGTACTACAGCCCACACCATCTACATTGGGCCGGGTGCCCAGACCCGAATCGCCTAAAATTTTGGCTGCCCATCTAAAATGATCTAAGAAATATCAATCATCGTTTTGCCATGACTGTTCCTCTTTTATGGCATTTTAGGGACTGAAATTTTGTCGGATTCATAGTTCTTCGTGTGCTATAAGCCCACCCCATTGGCATGGGCTCGGGCGCTCGGACACGGATCATCTAAAATTTTGCCGGCCCATCCAAAACGACCTAAGGAACATTAGTGATCGCGTCGCCATAACCATTCCTCCTTTTTTGGCGTTTTAGGGCCATAAAACTGGAATTTCGTTCGATTCCTTGATTTTTTGTGTGCTATAGCACACACTATCTGCATGGGCCCGAGCGCCCGAACCCTGATCGCCAAACTTTTTGTCGGCCCATCAAAAATGACCTAAGTAACATTTTTTATCGCCTCGCCATGATCGTTCCTCATTATTTGGCGTTTTAGGGCCATAAAACTGGAATTCCTCCCGATTTCCATATTCTCGTGTGCTAGCCCACGCCATCTACATGGGCCAGTGCACTCAGAATCAGATCAGCTAAAATTTTGCTTGTCCATAAAAAATAACCTAATGAATATTAGTCATCGCCTCGCTATGACCGTTCCTCCGTTTTTGGAATTTTAGTGCCATAAAAGTAATATTCCGCTCGATTCCCAGATTTTCATGTGCAATAGTGCATAAACATTTGTGAATCTGGCGGAATTCCAGTTTTATGGCTATAAAACGCCAAAAAAGGAGGAACGGTCATAGTGAGGTGATGACTAATATTCCTTAGGTAGTTTTGATAGTACATCAAGAATTTAGGCGATCCGGGTCCAGGCCCGTGTAGATGGCGTGTGCTTTAGCACACGAAAATTCTAGAAATACGGCAGAATATTAGTTTTATGGCACTAAAATTCCAAAAAAGGAGGAATGGTCATGGAGAGACGATGAAGAATGTTCCTTAGGTTATTTTTGATGGGCCGGAAAAATTTTAGGTGATCCGATTCCGAGCACTCGGGCCCATGTAGATGGCGTGGGCTAAGATACGAAAATCTGGAAATCCGGATGCATTCAAGTTTTATTGCCCTAAAACGCCAAGAAATGAGGAACGGTCATGGCGAGTCGATAACTACTGTTCTTTAGGTCGGTTTTGATGGGACGACAAAGTTTTTGGCGATTACGGTCCAGGCGCCCGGGCCTACGGAGATGGCGCAAGCTATAACACAAAATAATCTGGAAATCGGGCAGAATTCTAATTTTATGGGCCTAAAACGCCAAGAAAGGAGGAACGGTCATAGTGAGGCGATGACTAATGTTTCTTAGGTCATTTATTATGGGACTTCAAAATTTTCGTTGATCCGTGTCCTGGCGTCTGGGCCCATGCACATTGCGTGGGTTATAGCACATGAAAATATGTGAATCCGATGAAATTTCAGTTTTATGGCCCTAAAATGCCATAAAATAGGAAAGGTTATGTCGAGGCGATGACTAATATTCCTTCGGTCATTTTTGATGGACCGGAAAAATTTTAGGTGATCCGGGTCTGAGCGCCCGACCCCATGTAGATGGCGTGGGCTCTAGCACACGAAAAACTGGTTGGGAGGCATTCCAATTTTATGGCCCTAAAATGCCAAAAAGGGAGAAACGGTCATGGCGATGTGATGACTAATGTACCTTAGGTCACCCGCAAAATTGTAGGTAAGATCCAGGCGCCCGGGCCCATGCAAATGGCGTGGGCTAGCATACAAAAATCTGAGAATCAGTCAGAATTCAGGTTTTATGGCCCTAAAATGCCAAAATAATAGGAACGGTCATGGAGAGGTGATGATTAATGTTTCTTAGGTCATGTTTTCTTGGCTGACATAATTCTAGGCTTTCCAGGTCCCGCACCCAGGCCCACGCCGATGGCGTGGGCTATAGTACATGAATGTGTTATAGCCAAAAAGGAGGAACGGTCATGGAGAGGTGATGACTAATATTCTCTAGGCCGTTTTGATGGGCCGTCAAGAATTTAGGCGGTCCGGTTCCGGGCCCATGCAAATGGCGTGGGTTTTAGCCCTCGCCACAGGCGTGGGCTTGGGCGCCGGACCCCAGATAGCCTAAAATTATGCCTCGCCCTGACCGTTCCTATTACTTTGGCATTTTAGGGCCATAAAACTTGAATTCTGCCCGATTCCAAACTATTTATGTGTTATAGCCCACGCTATTTGCATGGGTCCGGGCGCTTGGACCGGGATCGCCTAAACGTTTTTTGGCCCATCAAAAATGACCTAAGGAACATTAGTCATCGCTTTGACATGACCGTTCCTTTTTTATGGTGTTTTAGGGCCATAAAACTGAAATTCCGTCGGATTCGCATATTTTCGTGTACTATAACCCACGCCATGTGCGTGGGCCTGGACACCCAGAAACGGATCAACGTAAATTTTGCCGTTCCATAGAAAACGACCTAAGAAACATTAGTCATCGCCTCAGCATGACCGTTCCTACTTTCTTTGTGTTTTAGGGTCATAAAATTGGAATTGCGTCCGATTGCTAGATTTTTGTGTGCCATAGCCGACACCATCTGCATGGGCCCGAGCGCCAGGACCCTAATCATTAAAAATTTTGCCGGCCCATCAAAAATGACCTAAGGAACATTAGTTATCGCCTCGCCATGACCGTTCCTTATTTAATTTTACGTTTTAGGACCATCAAATCAGAATTCCTCTAATTCCCAAGGTTTTCATGTGCTATAGCCCACGCCATCTATATGGGCCCGAGTGCTAGGAATCGGATCACCTAAAATCTGTTTGGACCATAAACAATGATCTAAGGAACATTAGGCATCACATCGCCATGAACGTTCCTCCTTGTTTGGCGTTTTAGGGTCATAAGACTGAAATTTTGTCCGATTTATAGATGTTTTTCTGCTGTAACCTACGCCATCCACATGGGCTCGGACCCTGATCCCCTAAAATTTTGCTGGATCATGCAATACATCTTAAGGAACATTAGTCATCGCCTCGCCATGACCGTTTCTAATATTTTGGCATTTTAGGGCCATAAAACTGTAATTCCGCGCGATTCCTAGATTTTCGTGTGCTATAGCCCATGCCATCTGCATAGCCCGGGAGCCCGAATCTGGATCGCCTAAAATTATTCGACCCATCAAAACTTACCTAAGAAACATTAGCCATCGCTTCGCCATGCCCATTCCTTCTTTTTCGGCGTTTTAGGCCCATAAAACTGAAATTTCGCCCGATTCCCAGATTTTCATGTGCCATAGCCTACACCATCTGCATGGGCCTGGGAGCCCGAACTCGAATCGTCTAAAAATTTTTGGCCCATTAAAAATGGCCTAAGAAACATTATCCATCGTCTCCCCATACCCATTCCTCTTGTTTTGGCGTTTTAGGCCCATAAAACTAGAATTATAGCCCACGTCCTCTGCATGGGCCCGAGAAACCGAACCCGAATCGCCTAAGAGATGCCAGCCCATCAAAAATGACCCAAGAAACATTAGTCATCGCATCGCCATGCCCATTCCTCCTTTTTTGGCGTTTTAGTCCCAAAAAACTGGAATTCTACTCGATTCCCAAATTTTTCGGCGCTAGCTATCTGCATGGGCCTGGGTCCCCGAACCTGGAGTGCCTAAAATTTTTCAGCCCATCAAAAATGATCCTAAGGAACATTATTCATCGCCTTGCCGTGACCGTTCCTCCTTTTTTGGCGTTTAAGGGCCATAAAGTAGAATTCCATCCGATTCTCAGATTTTCATGTGCTATAGCCCACACCATCTACATGGGCCCGGGCTCCTGACCCGGAGTGCCTAATATTTTTTCAGCGCATCGTAAATGACCTAAGGAATATTAGTTATCGCCTCTCTATGGCCGTCCCTCCTTTTTCGTCATTTTTGAGCCATAAAACTAGAATTCCGCCCGATTCATAGATTTTCGTGTGCATAGCCCACACCATTTGCATGGGCCTAGGTGCCCGGACCCGGATCGCCTAATATCTTGATTACCGATCCAAAATTACTTAAGGAACATTTGTCATCGCCTCGCCATGACCGTTCCTCCTTTTTTGGCATTTAGGTCGTACAACTGGAATTTCGCACGTTCCTAGATTATCGTGTGCTATAGCACACGCATTTTGCATGGGCCCAGACGCCGTAACCTGCATCACCTAAAATTATGCCGGCCCATCAAAAACTACCTAAGGAATATTATTCATCACCTCACCATAACCGTTCCTCCTTTTTTGGCGTTTTAGGGCCATAAAACTATTATTTTACTTGATTCCCAAATTTTCGTGTACTATAGCCCACACCAACTGCATGGGTCGGCGCTCTGATCCGGAGTGTGTAATATTTTGCCTGTCCATCAAAAACGACCTAAGTAATATTAGTCATCGCCTTGCCAAGACTGTTCCTCCTTTTTGGCGTTTTAGGTCCATAAAACTGAAATTCTCCCCGATTCACTGATTTTCATGTGTTAAAGCCCACACCATATGTATTGACTTGGGCGCCTGGACCCGGATTGCCTAATATTTTCCCGGTCCATTACAAATGACATAAGGAACATTAGTTTCCGCCTCGCCTTGACCGTTCCTCCCATTTTGGCATTTTTGGGCCATATTCCTCCCTATTCCTAGATTTTCGTGTACTATAGCCCACGCCATCTGCATGGGCTCGGGTGCCTAGACCCGGATCACCTAAAATTTGTATAGCTCATCAAATACGACCTAAGGAATATTAGTCATCACCTCGCTATGACCGTTCCTCCCTTTTTGGCGTTTTAGGGCTATAAAATTAGAATTCTGTCTGATTCCCAGATTTTCAGGTGTTATAGCCCACACCATCTGCATGGGCCCGGGAGCCAGAACCTGGATCGCCTAATATATTTTGGCTTATCAAAAATGATCTAAGAAACATTAGTCATCTCCTCGCCATGCCCATTCCTTTTTTTGGGCGTTTTAGGCCCATAAAACTGGAGTTCTATTTGATTCGCACATATTCGTGTGCTATAGCCCACGCCACCTGCATGGGCCCGAAAAACCGAACACGGATTGCCTAAAAATTTTCGATCCATAAAAAATGACCTAAGAAACATTTGTCATCACCTCGTCTTGCTATTTCTCCTTTTTTGGTGTTTTAGTCCCAAAACACTGCATTCCGCCTGATTCCCAGATTTTCGTGTGCTATAGCCCACGCTATCTGCATGAGCCCGGGTCCCNTGCCTAAAAATTTTCGATCCATAAAAAATGACCTAAGAAACATTTGTCATCACCTCGCCTTGCTATTTCTCCTTTTTTGGTGTTTTAGTCCCAAAACACTGCAATTCCGCCTGATTCCCAGATTTTCGTGTGCTATAGCCCACGCTATCTGCATGAGCCCGGGTCCCCGAACTCGTAGTGCTTAAAATTTTGCCAGCCCATAAAAAATGATCCTAAGTAACATTAGTCATCGCCTTGCTATGACCGTTCCTCCTTTTTTGGCGTTTAAGGGCCATAAAACTGGAATTCCGTCCGATTCTCAGATTTTCATGTGCCATAGCCTACGCCATCTGCATGGTCCCGGACGCCCGACCCGGAGTGCCTAATATTTTTTCGGCGCATCAGAAACGACCTAAGGAAGATAGGTTATCTCCTCTCCATGAACTTCCCTCATTTGTCGGCATTTTAGGGCCATAAAACTGAAATTTCTCCCAATTCCTAGATTTTCGTATGTGCCCACACCATTTGCATGGGCCTAGATGCCCGAACTTGGATCGCCTAAAATTTTGATGACCCATAAAAAATGACTTGAGGAACATTAGTCATTGCCTCGTCATGACCGTTACTCGTTTTTAGCGTTTTAGGGTCATACAACTGGAATTCTGCCTGATTCCTAGATTTTCGCTTGCTATAGCCCATGCCATCTGCATGGGCAGACACACGAACCCGGAGTGCCTAATATTTTACTATCCCATAAAAAATAACCTAAGGAACATTAGTTATCACCTCGCCATGACCGTTCCGCCTTTTTGGCCTTTTATGGCCATAAAAGTGGAATTGTCTTCGATTCACATATTTTCCTATGCTAAAGCCCACGCCATCTGCATGGGTGTCAGTGCCCGGACCCAGATTGCATAACATTTTTTTGGTCCATTAAAAATGATCTAAGGAACATTAGTCATCGCTTCGCCATGACAGTTCCTCCACATCGGGGTCCATGCATATGGCATTGGCTATAGCACATGCAAATATGGGAATCGGGGCCCAAACGTCCATCAAAATCGACCTAAGTTGTTGGCCCATAAAATATGGGATCCCCTAAAATATTTGTTTTCCCATCAATATCTACCTAAGTAGCATTAGTCAAGCCTTTCTATTATCGTTCCTCCTTTGTTGGCGTTTCGGGGCCCAAACGCCCAGACCCGGATTTCCTTAAATTTTGCCCGCCCATCAAAAATGACCTAAGTAACATTAATCATCATCGCTCCATGACCGTTCCTCATTGTATAGGGTTTTAGGGCCATATAATTGGAATTTCGCCCAATTTTCAGATTTTCGTGTGCTATAGCCTACGCTATCTACATGGGCTCGGGAGCCCGAACCCGGATCACCAAAACATTTTCCGGCCCATAGAAAAAAACATAAGGAACATTAGTTATCGCCTTGCCTTGACCGTTCTTCCTCTTTTGGCATTTTTGGGCCATAAAACTCGAATTTCTCCCTATTCTTATATATTCGTGTGCTATAGCCCACGCCATCTACATGGGCCTGAGCGCCCGGAATTGGATCACCTAAAATTTTGCCAGCCCATTAAAAATGATCTAAAGAACATTAGTCGTCGCCTCGCCATGACCGTTCCTCCTTTTTTGTCGTTTTTGGGCCATAAAACTGAAATTCCACCCGATATTCAAATTTTCGTGTCTTATAGCCCACGCAACCCGGACCCGGATCGCCTAAAATTTTACCGGTCCATCCAAATTGACCTTAGGAGCATTAGTCATCGCCCAGCCATATCCGTTCCTCCTTTTTTATAAATTTAGGGCCATAAAATAGGAATTCGCTTGATTCCCAGATTTTCGTGTGCTATAGCCCACATTAGCTGCATGGGCCGGGGAATCAGGACCCTGATCGCCTAAAATTTTTCGGCCAATAACGAATGACCTATGGAATATTATTATTTGCCCCTCCATGACCGTTCCTCCATTTTTGGCATTTTAGGGCCATAAGATTAGAATTCCGCCCGATTTTCAGATTTTCGTGTGCTATAGACTGCGCCATCTGCATGGGCCCAGGCGCCCGGACCTGGATTGCCTTACATTTTGCCGGTCCATAAGAAATGACCTAAGATACATTTGTCATCGCCTCGCCATGATCGTTATTCCTTTTTGACGTATTAGGGCCATAAAACTTAATATCCACCAGATTCCCAAATTTTCATATGCTATACACGCCATCAGCATGGGCCCGGGAACCCGATCCCGGATCGCCTAAATTTTACTGGCCCATACAAAATGACCTAAGGTGTTACACCCCATATTTTTGTACGTAAGAGTACGTCATAAGCCACTTGATGTAAGCTCAGAAATGAGATCATCTTTGAAAGTACATAAAGTAAGTTAATCATATTACCATGGAGGTTACAAATATTGCGTATCATGAACAACAAGTACAAAGAGGGTTGGAAGGTTGAGAAGCTAAGGAATTGAAGAAAATAATGTTTCGTCGAAAATCAACAAGTTGGGAATGTAATTAGATGTACTTTTGGGGTGATATTAGGGTTCTTAACATGATAAGGAGGTTATGTTATGAGTTATGTTAGTCGTATGATAGTCATGTGTTAGGTTTTGAAGTCAGGCGAGTTGTGGAACAAAAGTCAATGAAAGTCATAATAAGTTACGTTCATAGGTTTTAGTGAAATTTGGGTCACATGTAACTGCGCTTTTCTCCCAATATACTTAGAGTTACCAGGTGTTCCACCCATCAAATTGAATATCTATGTGTCTATTTTCTAAATCATTAAACCATTTGTCAATAAGACATCTAAGTAAAGAGGTATATGCATGGTTGCAAGACTACTAGGTGACAAGTAGGTGTGTCACCTACTTGCTTAAATGAGAGGATTATATATGTACGAAAATGGGCCAGCTCGGGTCGTCCAAAAAGAACTTTTATAGCCTATTTACTTTTTATATTACACTGATAATAGGTCATAATAACCATACCTAAATCCCTACATAAAACCTCCCAAAAATTGCACACATACCCTAATTGATTTTCTCTCCTTTACAAGTTCTAGTTGGAAGTGAAACCTAGAGTTTGAAGAACCAAGATAGGAGCAGAGTTATTCAAAATATAAGGTAAGTTTACTTCTCTCTTTCATCCATTTTCTCTTCTGGAGATGTATGAAAAGTCGTTCTATAATTGTAAAAACTCACGGGACGGTGATCGGAAGCCGTGAGTTCGAGTTATTCACTTGTTGCGGATTGTTTTGTGGACTGTTTTGTGTTGCTATTGGATTGCGTGTTTTGCTATTGTTTTATGGAGTTTTGTAGGATAAAGGGTGTGTAGAAACACCACATAAATGCAGGGTGGTGGGCTGGTCGTTGGTCATAATATTTTCGGGCTGTTTGACACTACTACGGTGGTTGTTTTGTGTATGAAGAGATTGGGGTGTATTGGGCTGTTTTGTAGTATTTTGTGGGGTATATATTGTTGTTATTGTTTTTCTCTTGTGTTGTTGGTGTTATTTTGAATTTGGAGGAAGTAAGGATTATAGGGGAGATGCTGCCTGTTTTAATACAAAATAAGCTTGTCGTTTGTTGTGGGATAGTTATACCTTTCGTAACTTAATGATAGTCTTATTATCATTATTGTAGATTAGGGTGCGAAGAGGCGAGTTCAACTTGGTGATTGGAAAGATTGTGATAAGGTATGTTAAGGCTAAACCTTTCCTTCATTTTGGCATGATCACATAATTACATGAATTTGATAACGAGACATAAAGAAAAGGTCGTATTCCTGAACTTATGTACATTATCCTAGTCTCAGAAGTTATAGTATTCTTCCTTATCGGGACTTTGTATTCAGTAATGTATTATTTTCTTCCAGTCAAGAGAGTAGAAAGTCTATATATATATATATATATATATATATATATATATATATATATAAAGTATTAGAGTATTTGCACCACCATCAATCTATAATCGATGGGCAGGCCCCTATTGGGAAACCTTTGATCAGATGGTACATTATATACTGAGCCTACTGTGGCCGAGCACCTATGAGAGAGCCCAGAATGGCCGAGATACTGAGCCTATTGTGGTCGGGCGCCTATGAGCGAGCCTACTATGGCCGAGCAGTTACACGTTCTAAGCTTTATAGGGCCGAACAACTATTTTACTTACTATATCGAGAGAGTTGAGTCAATATCAGTAGGTAAGTGTATCTCCAGATCATCTTTGACTCTCAGTTACTTTCAGTTATTATATTATCAGTTTAGTTTCAACTTTCAGTTATTCTATTGCCTTACATACTCTGTACATTATTTCTTATTGACGTCCTATTCCTGGGTACGCTGCATTTCATGCATGCAGGTTTGGATAGATAGACTGGTAGACCTCCTCCGTAGGTGCTGTCCTATATCAGCTTGATCGGTAAGCTCCACGTCCTTCGGAGTTGCCGGGTCTAGGGTTTTGAGTACATATTGTGTATATATGTATATATATTATGGGTAGGTCGGGTCCTTGTTCTGACCAAAGTACATCCATCAGTAGAGGTTTGTAAACATATCCTGTCAGTTAGTGCAGTATGTTGGGCTTGTAGGCCTTGTATATATATTTTGTTGGTTTGTCAG